>JAQBSW010006037.1:0-51961 GCA_029291075.1 Eudiplozoon nipponicum
TACATACTTGCATATTTTGAATAAAGTTTGATAAATAACGATGTGAAAGTGACTAACAACATGAACTAGGAAAAAAACAGAATTTCATTGATGTTGCGGATAAGTTCCATTCTTAGACGTCCTACTGCAAAAAACCTCACATTATTTGTTACATTATTGTAGTACTCAGGACAAAAACTAATTAAACATATAATGTTTTTATACTCTCGGTTGCTGTGAACTAACATAATTATAGCTAGTGTTGTAGGCGTACATGTGATTACACATTTGTTCACGCTGATTTTACATATCATGCTGGTCATTTATGAAATAACTTCGAACTAAATAAGCCATTCCTAGTACATTAGCGTGTATGTGGTACTTCTCCAAAACACTCAATATACGAATATTATGACCATGAGAAACACGGATGGGAAAATGTCTGCGGTAATATTCGGAAAGTTAGAACCCAATGGGGTGGCCTAGTCAGTTTTTCCTCATTGGTATAAAATCCTCTGAAACCTGCTGTATGGCTAATCAATATTTCAGTTTATATGTATGTATGCATGTATGTATGTATGTATGTATGTATGTATGTATGTATGTATGTATGTATGTATGTATGTATGTATGTATGTATGTATGTATGTATGTATGTATGTATATATGTATGTATGTATGTATGTATGTATGTATGTATGTATGTATGTATGTATGTATGTATGTATGTATGTATGTATGTATGTATGTATGTATGTATGTATGTATGTATGTATGTATGTATGTATGTATGTATGTATGTATGCAGGTATGTATGTATGTATGTATGTATGTATGTATGTATGTATGTATGTATGTATGTATGTATGTATGTATGTATGTATGTATGTATGTATGTATGTATGTATATTTGTATGTATGTATATTTGTATGTATCTATGCATTTATTTATTTATGGATGGATGGATGGCTGCATAAATGTTTGTTTGTGTGCACGCGAGTTTTCATTAATATATATATTTTTTTTTTCATGCAGGCTTCTAGGTAAATTCGTATGTTTAAATGTTATATGTAACTCTATGATGGATATTGTGAAGTCTTATTCCAGAAACCAGGTAGTAACTATTTCGGTCATGTTGTTGCTAGACAACACTAGAATAAATGTTATTAAACTTATGATTTGATGACCCGCTATTGCCTTTTAGTAACAATTTATTCTATTATGTATTTAAGAAGAACAAATACGGCGTTATTTCTGGCACATTTTTTGCACATCTGGTATAATTGTCTTTATCGCATTCTAATAGCGACACGTCAACACACTACTGTCATTGTTTTTGTTGTCAAGTCCTCGTGACTCAATATAACATGAAATTTTGTCATGCTCCAAGATTAATTCGTTTTAATCTTTATGTTTAGCATTGATTTAATCTTCGTGCGTTGCAAAAACTTATGTGACACCACTGTAGATGTACGATTAAGAAATCAGCTGAGTCATTAATGTGTCATTTTTGCATTCATAGGTAGCTCTTCTGGTTTATTAGGGAATACATGTAAAAATAGATTTTTGTCTTGTGAATAATGCAAATTCTCTCACAAGTTTGGTTAATTTTACAGAACGTTTTTTTTAAAAATATCTTGCTTACAGAAGAATTCATTAGTTTGTCTTCTGGTGCGTTGTTTGCATTGATCAAAATCAATAATGCATCTTAATAAGTTAATGCAAATTCTCTATGCAGATTTTTCAGTTACATTTCTTTTCGCTACTAGGTGCGAAGTTCTACTTACTTATAAAAGTTTAAATAAAATGGAGTATACTATCATGGTAGCAAATTTATCAATTGTCGTTGACCTTCAATATTAGTTTTAACATATTTCGATCAGTATTACACTTCACGCTGTCGTTCGTAGCCACATAAAGTTCCAGCCTGATGGCTGGCGGTCCTTGACTAGTCGTTCCGGCAATAGTAGCGTTTGCCTTACCGGTAATTTTTGGATACAGCCATCATGTGAGGCCGCGTATTCGTATTTACAATGCAGTTAACGATTAGTCTTAAATAGATGGCTACAGCATGAGAGAAACCATGCCAGACGCGGAGGGCAAGTTTCGGCTGCTGAAGGAAACTCTGGCCACTGGAAGATAACGCTCGTCAGATTTCTGTGACATTCCATCTAAATTGTCGTTCCTGCACTAAGTATTAGTGACTCAGTTTTGTTTTATAACCAAAACAACTATAAATAAAAAATGAAAACAATTCAAACCTGGGTTTATGAAAATTACCTGATCTGTGTTTGACTAACACAGACTGAATTCCAGTTGGTATGATTCTTGAAGATATTTCGGCGTCACCAATCATTAAAAAGTTTAAAAAACAAACTAATGAAGCAAGTTATGACTTGCTTCAGCGTATTTTAGTAGCAGCTCAGATAAGGTAAAACAACTAGAGATAGCTTTCATATTTGTGTGATGTTGAAGAATCACGTTTGCAATACTGAGGCATTGCTGTACTGTTTGTCATTCTGTAGGTGTTTGCACCTTAATTGATAATTAATTTCAGGAATTCAATTGAATTTAACTGAATTTGAGTGTAATTAACTTTATGAGCAGGATCTTCTTTAACTAAATGGATCCTTTCAAACATCTGACGTCTACCAAAATTGATAATAGAAGAATTAACAAATGTTATATTTTTGTTGTATTTGTTAAGGCTCCCACCAGATGCAGCCCTGACGATTGATAAAACGCTATTTGATCTGAATTAAGTTTCTTATTAAAAGTACGATAAATACATGTATAATTTTAGTTATGGGTAAACGTGTGCTCATTTTGCACGCTTTGGTGACCACAGTTTTATTGTGGCAGCAGTTACACTATAAACACAATGAACAATAATAATGTGAAACGCTTTTTGAATAACTGTGCAAACCATAGGCTTTTAATTGGGTAGTATAATTGTTTTGCTTAATATTGCACCACCTGACGTTCTACAGCTACTAAAGGGCCGTAGACTCAAATAGACCATTTAGTTATTACTTACAGGTAACATGGTTTAATCTATGGTTGTTCGGACCATGCGTCATTCCGTTATAGACTAACACTCGTCTTTATAAGAAAGTGAATACGAAAAAGTCTTAGGTAGTTGCTAGCAAACTTAAGCATCATTTTGTCTAACAGGAATTAGGTGGTCCGAATGAGATAACTTCGAGCATACTAAAAATGAAGATTAGATCTGCTATGCGTAATACAGTAACTTCCATATCGACTATAGATCACTATTAAATCAAGTTTTGGAGCTTCAGATAAGCACTAATTCCAGCTTATCGGCCTAGTGGCACAACATCGTCAAACTAATGTCAGCCACACGTACTGAGCCGTTTCAACCAGTCAAGTAGAATGCATGTGAGGCTACTAGACGTGAGAACTGCATATCTGATTTTCCGTAACTTAAATCGTTTAATCGTCGTAGGTCAGTTTTCCGCCGTGTTATGATAATAATCGTGGATAGTCGAAACGCGTCAGTACGTGGAACAGACGGCAGTTTTGTTATGCTGTTCAACTTTGGATGAAATGGGATTGGTGTTTATCTCATGCTCAAACGTAATTTAAAGAATTTTTGTTACCAACAGCGCAATCAGTGCTTGTTCAATTGTATAGGTTGTGTTAACTTTAGCAAAACTTTCAACTAGATATTCTGGTATGTTGTTCTGTGGCAGACAAGAATAATGATGAGATATGGTATGCATATCGTTGATATCGCCAAAATATTCTCTGTCTAATTATTTAACTCTAAAATTGCATTGTTTGTGCGAAGAAAACTAATTTTGGTAGAAAGGACTATTTTTGTTATATGTTTACATCTATATTAGAGCATACAAAGCAAAGGATTTAATGAAACTTCAAAGGCCATGCATACTTCGAATTGAAATTAATAGTTTCCTGTAGAGAGTGAAATTTCAGAGTTTAAGTGTTGATAAATTGCCATGCCGTCTATTTTTTATTCAAATAAAAGAAACAACAAAACGTCGTTTCGCACGGGATTAGCAAAGCCTTATCTTTTTGGCTCCGTCTACACGTATGCGCATACGAAATTCAGTCTTCCATACACTGGACCTCTGTAGATCATAGTTTCATGATCTAATGCCGAAGCTTCTCCACTGAATCAGTCGAGGCCAAAGCCAGAAAGCAGTCCATTTTGTGTTTTTCGGAAAGAATTATGCTTCATTACCAAGAAGATAGTGTTACCTATCGTATTATTTATTGTTTAATCTTGATCAAGTGCATTTTAGCACAACTTATGATGGATACATCGACAAAATCAGCTACTGCCCACTGGTTTGTTTTTATAATTAGGTTAATTGTATCTCTTTACTACCAGTAAAGTTCAGGATAACGCCATCGGCATGGATGGCTAGTACCAGCCGGTCTTCAGGTCAAAAATTATTTTGGCTAAAGATCCTCACTTATTTATTATAGTAGTTTTGATAGGTTAATAGATTTTATGAACGTGCTATATGAGACATTTTGTATTCTTGCTTCTTACATGTGTAAAACTGGGTCTCTAATCTATCCATGTGATCCATTTAGCTATTCTCTTTGAAATTATTTTTCAATCGTCACTGTTGTTAGATCACCGGAACCAAATTAACTCCTGTATTTTTTGAATGTTGATTGCGTGCTAGCCTGATATATTCCAATGCCGCGTTTTGCGTACGCGGGTAATAGCTGTGCACTGTCAGTGCACAGCTATTACCCGCGTACACAAAACGCGGCATTGGAAAAATTAACTCCTATTTAAAATATTTCGTTATTTTCCGACATTCTACTTGCTATTAACCAACATTAACTAGTATTCTTGATTGCGATTATGTAATTACTAATATTGAATAACGTTGAACTTATCTGTATGAAATCCGTGATTCTACGCGGTTTAAATCTTTCCGTTGCGATTAATGTCAGTCAGATAACGTGATGTGTATTATACATGGTCAGCCTCGCATCTCTAAATTTTGTTTGAAACATGTGCCAAGAGTATAAAATGACGATAGTTTTTATCAATTATCTTCACTAAAATCCTGTCTTTAACTATTGTTTTCATATTACCGAATTTTTGTTCAAAAATTCTTTTAATTTTTTCCCCCGCATCCATCCAGTCAAATAGGCAGAAGCAAATGCACAATCAGTATGTCACGGATGCTTGTCTGGAAGACTCAATTCAGCATAAGTCAAATATGTGGTCTGGTGGAAATTCAATGCGATCAGGTATACCTTCAGTTATGGGTGCTGAACGCGAAATCACAGATCGGCCGAAAGATACGGCCAGTGTGGCTTTAGTTCGGTGCTTTGCGTTTGGTCCCGCTGTCTTCAAGACCAGCGTGCCTATTATACAGTCATCTCATTCTAAGCAAGACAGCAATCCGCATGGTTTAACTAAGCATAACACCAGCACCACAACCAAGATGAAAGCACTCGGCTCATTGTTTGTAGGCACATCAGGTGGCGTAATTATGACGTACAACCTGTTTGTGCACATACCAACCGCTCCTTCTCTAACAAATGATAAAACCTGTGGATCAACATGGACAACCCCTCCTATTCTTGCTCTTAAACCTGCGAATGAGTTGATAATGCAACACAGAGCCCCTATAGTAAATATGCGCTTGTTAGATGCAAACAGTCATGCGCCAAAGCCACATGATGGTAATTTTAATTATTTTGCTATTAAAATTTGTTTTATAATTTAAAGACTTATAACATTATGCTTTGACCATTGATTTTATCTCTAGAAAAAATATAAAATGACAATATTAACGACTCCTCACCATTTGTTTGAACTAGTAAGGGTGTATCTGAACTTTCTATGATTGACACCGGTTTTCAACAAGAATGTGTTACTGTTCCTATTCGATTTAATTATCCTGTCGGTGCAGTCTGGTCAAGTCATCACAGCACTCCCCCGGAGGTGGAAGTCAATGGTTATGGCCAGTTTGTTGACCCTGAATAACTTGACGATGCTGTTATATTTGCAAAAAAATGAAAAGCAGCTTCAGAGGACCCTTAATTGTGTTCAAGATGTTTCTACCCATTATGGTCTGCAACTAAACGCATAAAATACGGTTTTTGATGTTGAAATGTGACCTGGAGCCGAAGACGTCCTACTGCCAGTCGTCAAGCATTTCGTTTAGCTAGGATTTCTGGTGACGCAAGACGGATTAGCTTATGTCGAGATATTCGGAAATATTAGCTTCACAGCTACTGCTTTCGGAAAATTGTACAAGCAAATTTGGAGTCGTTTGTCTATTTCATTGAGCATCAAGTCCAAGACCTTTAAGTCAAGTATACTGTTGGTCTAGCTTTATTTTGCGCAGATTCAGCGGATGATTTACTTTAGCTGCCACAGCATGTACAGCTTTGTCATTGACAACTGAACGTCAGGAGGTCTAAATCAAAAGCAATTCTTACGAACCAACCAGCTCTATATAAAGTACAGTTGTAAACTGTATCATTCGTGTACGGAGCCTTTTATATTATCAATAACAAGCACGATCCTTCGTGGGATTAACATCTACAAACATTCAGACGCGCTGGCACCAAACTGAGGTAGTTGCAGCTGTGCAAACTACATCAGTATCATCAGTTATATCGCCCAAATTTACCAATCTACACCTCATGCGCAATTACCAGGAAGACAACAAACTCTATTTAAAATTTAAAATGAAAAATGGCAGAGGTGCGAAAACATTCGCAGACGAAATAGACAATAATTCAATAGCACGATCGAAAATCAATCCTTCGGTAGAAGTGTAGCAACATCTCTAGCATCAATTAGTTATACGGTGAGGTTGACACCTAACCGTACACGGACGCACATTCATACACACACATGTCAACGTAATTAACTAAAAATAATCGTATGGTTGCTGCAAATGAATACAAATAAATTTTTAAATCAGCTCATTTTTCAATTATGCAATCAAGTAAAATCCCATGGAATTTTGAATTGTATAAAGGTACTTGTTATTTTGCATAGTTGTTTCTGAACTAATCGTAAAGGATTATAAACCAAACTGCCCAATGTGTGTGTACAATGTGCGATACGAAAGAAGGCCATATGCATTCAAGCATAAGAGCAAATTGATGTATTATTAAAATGTTTATACAATCTGGTGGAATAATGTGATGTCTTTATTTGCTTTGCTTACTTTTTATAACCCTTTTTCTTCATGACAGGTCTTCATGCAGTCCGTACCATTTCTAGCTCAGCGTCAGGTAGTAATTCCAGCACACCTCAATTACTGGTATTTACAGAGGAGCAGGTGCGTTTGTACAATCTGCCAAACTTCAATTTGAAGAGAAGAGCACGAATCACCGCTAAAGATGGCTATCGTATTCGCATTGGAACGTCAATGGATTTTCAGCGGTCCCGCGATGATTTACCTATGTCCGGTACGCTTATTTATAAATGATTTATATATATATATATATATATATATATATATATATATATATATCGTCTTTAACAGTTCATTATTGCAGAATAGATTCAACGCAAATCATCTTCAAGGTCAGTTTCGTCCTTTTGAGCAGTCCACGAGAGTATGAAGAATACTTGTAATCAACTCCGAAAATCAAATAGATGGGTGGCCAACGTAAGCCACTAAATGTGAAATTTCGTATGTTGAGCAATATATTTTTGGAAGAACAATGTGATAGTCAGTTAGCCGTCGTACTCTGATGTTGATCATGGATGGTCGAAACGCGTCAGTGCGTTGCGACTAGCGGTAGTTTTGTTATGTTGTTCGACGAATGGTTAAATACAATGGGATTGATGTTTACTTCAAGCTCGCAAACTTGATTTAAAGAATTGTTACCATCACCAGCGCAATCAGTTATTGTTTAATGTGATTAATGGTTATACGTATAAATTAACCTGAACCGATTTGTATCAAACGAGATGGGAAGTCCATATGATCCGTCTAACTATTCTTTGTGCTGGGTTTTTTTTAAATATTCACCGTAGTTAGATCATCGGAAACAAATTTACTCCTATTTATCATAAGGGAAATTGTCACAAAATTTAGATTTAAACAGAAAATTATGGAAATGTCGGCTGTACAATTTATATACAGTCTTGAGCATGAAGCTAGCAAATCTGATTTAGAGAGTTATCACCACCTGCACAGTAAATGACTTCTTAATATTATAATTTAAAGACAGCTCTATCTAGTCGCGGAGAATGCTAATACGTCATAGTGTGCTGCTAGATTTAAACCACGTTTAACCCCTTCTAGACGATCGTTATTGGCTAGCCTCACTGGCCGTCATTACGTAGATAATCATTTTCCAGAAGCAGAGCATGTAACATTAATGACCAATGTGTGTGATGAAATCAATTTGTACTTGCCTGGCATTCTCACCGAATCAGTTCTTGGCAGATGTTATTAACTGTCCCGCAGGTTACAAATACAAATCTCCAAGGTTGTGTTGCTGGTCTGTTCTCAACGTCCTATCCGTTCTTGGTTGACGGATTATTAGCTTCCTCCACCGCGTGCACAAATAAGAATTTCTCGTCTGTGTGGAGTTGGCAGTCACATTTTTCGAAGATTCATCATATTATTTCTTAGTAGATGTATATCAGTTTCATCGTCACGTGAAAATGCACCAACACTAACTACTATTTTGATGCTGTTTTTCTTTTCATTGCAGAGTTATCACATCAATTCCGATTGGCTGGGTTATTCACTTTCTCGCCACGTACACACTACCAGTACAAACCACTATAATGGTGGTGCGCGTCTTTTCTCAACTAAGAGTCATTACGTCATATTTGTGTGGGGATTACTAGTTCCATTCGCCGTGTATACAAATACCACTACCAACCACAAGGGTTGTGCTGTTTTTAATTTTTAACAAAGTCTCTTAGCCAACACAAAGAATAACGGTTTATTACTTTGCGCGTTTAAACAAATCTCAAAGACCGGGTAGCTTTCACACTTCAATTCGGCCACCACGTGTCTAGGTCACACAGCTTCCAATTTAATGCGGAACAACAAATGCAGCTACATTATTTCACGATTACTTTTAATCAAGGTTTCGATATTGATATATAAACTTGACCCATTAGGTGCATACATATATAAACAAAGTATTATATAATGTAGAAAAGGAGATTCATATTTCGTCCTTATTGGGATCACATCACGTACTGTCCAGAACTTTCAGCATATGTTGCTCTAACCACTGAGCTAACCTGCTGCACACCACATAAAATTTTCAGTCATTTGCTAAATAATGTTTCTTGGTTAGCCCCTCCTTTAGGTGAAGCCTATATAGCATCCCTTTAGACCTAACATTCCAAAAAACCATCCCAAGTCTGTCATTATATAGCAGGCACCACCTACATGGAGAAGTGGTGCTGAATTGGACATTTATATAAGTAAACGAACATTATACTGACAAATATATATACATAATGGGCCAGATGTTTATATCGAGATCTCTTCTATAATACTAGATTTTGGATGGTTAGTTGCAGCTTAATGTCTAAAGGGATGCTATATAGGATTCACCTAAAAGAGGGGCTAACCAAGAAACAGTAGTTAATATATAATTAAAAAAGTATGTGTAGTGTGTGTCAGGGTGGCTCATTTGTTACAGCAACAGATTTCTAAGCAGATGTATCCAGGTTCGAGCTCTGACCGCATCAAATTCTGGACAGTACATGATGAGTTCCTTATGAAGATAAACCGGTCTCCGGGATGAATTGCCTTTTTATACCGTACAATGCTTAGTTTATACTAGAAATGCATGTACATAATATGTCAGGTGCTTATATAAAGATGGAAACCTTGATTAAACGTAATTATTATCACCGCCAGCGCACCTAATGTTCGTTTAATTATTGTACGATCTCAAAACAGCTTCGTCTATTGCATCCCGTCTTGACCCCTATCGTAGTGATCGGTGTCTGTTGAACCAACACACAATTACATAGTTTATAACGCCAACGGCCACCTGTGCGATTTAAATCCATAAAATAAAAGCACATGAAAATATGTACGTATAATTCAATAATTCATAGAATATAACTGAACACGTGATGATGATTAGCCGAGCATTCAGTTCGATATGTATCTTTACTTCTAGTATACACTGATTTGCCCGTCAGTCAACTCTGTCTAGCTGCACTACTAAACGTTTGCCTATTTACTGAATATATTATTCGCAAAGTTTTTGAATTTACAGGCATCTGAATTTTTGTATACCTGACAATGCAAGGAGTACAATCATCGGCTGTCGAATGCATCGCGAAACAACGTGTTTCAGCGACGATCTAATTTAGTATGACACAGATTGCTAGGCTACGCACAGCTTAAGTCGATTTAGGGCGCTCAAGTCGATACATGAAACTAAACTTTTGCCATAGTATCCATTTGTTTTTTCTAGAGCCACTTCTTTATTAACCTCGCAAGTTAGTACATTTTGGTATGAGCTTTATATACATCTTTGCTATTTTTAATTCATTTTAATAATCCAACGAGTAAAATATACAATTGTGCATTGTGTTGCGAACCATTAATAAATTATTTCAAATGTGACAAGAAAGATAAACCGAAAACAGCACGAACGGAATGTTTAATCCCGTGAGCACATTCGTTGCATGCTTACTGGCGACTTATCAGTGGGAGCTGGTACTACGCCCTATACCCGCTATAAATTTGGGTGAGGAATGTGGGAAAATTTGACGGTAAAATCTGTTATACGACTATGTAAACTTGCAGTAGTGGAACTAACTTCATATAAAGTTTTCGACAAATCAACTCACTATATATATCCTGCAAAGGATACCGACACTGGCTGTTGTGTCAGTTCCTGATACAAACCCTATGGTTGCCGAGTCAGTACATGGTACCAATAATATGGATGCCGAGTCGTTATATATATTACAAAAAATGGATTTTAAGATATGATATATTTCACCAAAATTGAGAATTACGACTTCTGAAAATCTGTTAGTCCAGAAAATCCATCCACTCTGGCCTTAGTCGATATCAATTATCACTTTTCGCGTGAATCATGACATCATTCAACACATAATACATAATTGCATATATATATATTAGTTCTCCGCAACAAACGGTATCTAACTGTATACAATATACCACTGAAATTTGTTTATCATTTTGTATAACTTCATTACGGCGTTATTGTCCCACTTCATATGACTTGACGCGATTAGACGATGCTTAATAATTCTCACTTTAGGCGGAAATGAAATCTTCGGAGCTGATTTGGAGCATAGCATTCTGCTGCTCAACTCAATTGGTCAGGCGTTGATTCTGAGCCTTCCCGATTTGCGCATACGCGATACAATTTCTATGCTGAACTCTGAGGACGTACTTGCAGTGGCATCTGTCAATGTGGCTACCTTTGGGGGTGGCGGTACTCTTTTGAACACTGGCACTATTGGCGTTTCCAACGCGAAGCATTCAATGCAAGATGTAATCATAGCTCCAGCCCTGGGGTTCTACCAACTTGCTCCGGGTCAGGTAATTATGTTTTGCAAATTTTATAAATGACACTATTAGTGTTGGAAGTCTACAGGCTACATGAAGCCATACCTCATTGTGATTTAAATGCTGATCTAAATCTCACAGATCCTGCACATTGTGTTGAATTTGCGTTCTTTTAGAATAGAACATTTCATCCTTTGAATATAAGTATGTATTAGTGATATTTAGTTTTCCCCAAGATGTTATTTGTAGTTGTTTAATAAGAAAATTTTCGTGGTTGAATTAAAATAGTAGCGCTTCATTTAAGCAGACTTATTTAAAAATATAAAATATAGAACTAAACAATATTTGGCAAATGAATCAAGTTTTAATGCACAAATAACTTGTTTTTAACTGCATATTTCTAGATAAAGTCTATTTAAGGCATGCTTTGTCTTTATACTATTTAAAATTGATTTCCTTGGCCACTCCCACCTTACACACGCCTTTATTTGCTTGGTTAAAGATATGCGCGCTGTATCTTTCTACCTGTGTAAACACCAATGCAAGTGTTGGTTCAGTCGTCTTCTATATCGAGCTAAGCCTGGTTGACCATGTAAAATTCAAACTTTGGACAACTTTTTACGCTTTTTGCAGTTATTTCGCTTTTTTCTCTGCCTGGGGATATTCTGTAATGTACATATTCAAAGCTATGTCGTCTGGAAAGCAATTGAAGGCCAGTGCAAAATATTATCTTTTGTGATAAATTTCACTGCCTCTTTGTTTTTATATTGTAAGTAAATGCTATCTGATCTCTTATTTACTCCGTAATAATTCATGTGCGCTTTTACTGCATTAATCTTGTGTTCTTGGAAGAAAATTATTTGTGATTGGAATATAATGCACAATATGCAGCCTGTCTTGAGTCAGTCTGGAGAGCAAATACGCATTATCTTGTTTTGCCATGTTTTCAAATAATTTTGAAATTCATGTACCAGCAACGAATAAATTTGTTTGACCATTTGTCGGAGAATGAATCTGAAATAGAAAAAAAATTATATTTTTCGATGCTAATTCTCTTAAAACGACCAAGGCAATTTATATGGCAAGTCCACAAAATTATGCTTAAACATAGCGTAATCCTTAGTTTTTATGTTTGATCCTCAGTTATATTTAAAGATTTATGATATATCTCGTATTCTTGTATTGTCTATAAATATAATTGAAATATTATCTCTAAATTTATATGAAATTATATAATATTTTCATTTATGCACGCTGGTGTTTTTAAATGTATAAATATGTTAATTTATGTGGCTCGAAACTAAGAAAATAAATTTTTAGAATGAATATTAATAATTCAAATATATATATATATATATATATATATATATATATATATATATATATATATATATATATATATATATAGCAAATACAGTATATTCTAAACAATCGGCGTTCGCAATCCACTAGATAACAAAATCTGCCGGTTAATATCTCCAAAGCCATGGTTACATGTAAGCAAGTTTATCTGCGAATGGACGCGGTACAGTCCACTCTGAAGCCGAAGTACACTGTTCCTCACCAGATAATTAAGCGAGTTCCCGAAAAATGTTTTATCGACAACAATCGAAGTTGATTGAGTAATGCCTTAATTTGAGTTCCCTTTGGATACAAATTATATGAGGAAGTGATAATAATCAATAATATTTGTCCTCATCATATCAACGAGTAAATCAGAATATAAAAAGCAAAGTATCATGACAGAAACTGCTTTAGAACATTCACAAGAAACGAGAATAAAACTCTGTTTAGGAGTTCGATTTAGAATTGACGTGGACATCAATTGTGATGGCCTGTGATGTAGCACAGCTGATTTTCTGTAATTTTTTCTTATATGTATTATATATTAATTATTTTCGGTTTGCCAAGCTTGTTTGTAATGCAACTAATAATCAGTCATTTTATTCGTATATTAACAGAATACTATTTTTAGTTTGATGATGTTCGTAATGTTAGATTATAAATAATGCTTATTTTCGTAAATTAGGTCATTTTTCTAGAACAGTGTTTTCGTTTGTTAAATTAATTGTTAAAATTATTAACACTTAGTTATCACCGTAAACTGTGATCAACGCTCAGAAGGCTCTTTGATTATAAAAGGATTATATTTTCAAAAAATAATGGATTGTGTTTTTATGTGAGTTGGCATTCTTACTGTGTTCATAGAATAGATCAACTGGCTGACCAGTTGGTTTGAACAAAATTATTCCTTCAGGAAAATCGGTAAAACGTGAGATTATCACGAAGGCCGTTAAAACGATTTAACTGTATTTGGATAAAGAGTCAACTAAATTTAAATTGGACGTAACCAGTTTTTTTATTCATGAAAAAATGTAAAACATTTATTACTATTGCTATTGATATGTATTTTTATATTAAGTGTGGGCTTTTGTTTGCCTAACTTGACTTCATCAATATGCAAAGCGATACAAAATCCAATAGTGACTAATGTTTCACTGTCATATGACCATAAGAAGCGAAACAAAAAACAAGAAAATTTTTATAAATAACGACAAAAATAATAATTCTGGCACAAAGATTATTAATGGGATTTATAAGAGAGAGAGAGAACAACATAGGAATACTACCTTTGATTAAATAAAATTGGATTGGTGTTTACTACAAGCTCGCAAATTTGATTTAAAGAATTGTTAATAACACCCACGCAATCGTTGACTAGCGACAACTGCAAAAAGTTGATGCTCGTGACTGCATAGAAATTGTGCAGCCCACATTTCAAGTCGAGTACCATGTATGAGGAACTAAAAGAGGTAAGGGCTGCATATTCAATTTTGCGTTCCATACATATGCATTATGGTTTGATGTTTGCTAGTCGGTCGTACTCTGACGATGATCATGGAAGGTTGAAACGCGTCAGTACGTGTAATTGACAGTAGTTTTGCTATGTTGTTCGACGTCTGCTTAAATACAATGAGATTGGTGTTACCACCACCCGCGCATTCTTTGATTGGTTGTGACAGCACATGTTTTGCATTATGAGACAATGTCTTTAGTTTTGATATTTAAATTCGTATTTTGATAATATTTGATAGATAAGTAATTAAATTGTCCAATAAGAACGAAACCAGTCTTTTGCTAAACTGCATTTGCTGCCTTCCACAGTATTTGCATTATACTGAAAACATATATGTATAAAACTTAATACAGACCGGTTACTTTAAGTCAACAGCTGACATTGTTGCTGTACTTTAATGATAGATCGGAAGTGGCCAGTTGAAACTTTAGGTCGAAAGCGATGCCAAATGGCTCTACCTGAAGAAAAGATTGATCAAATAAATTGGTGTATAACTGAAATTTGCATTTAGTGCGCAATGTGTGTTGTGTGTACACTGTGATAGTGAAAGGCAGATTGAAGGAGGGAATCTTGATTTTTCCAGTTTTATTTTGCTTTTCTATTACTATATCGTGAAAACTTCGTACTAAATATCTACAAATGTGTTACATTTTTCTCTGATAACCTCAGCCGTTTTTCTTTTTCATTATTTCAGCTCACCTTATTTGATATTGTGACATCTAATCATAAAAATAGTCTACTAGGACAGGCGTATCAGACATCTTCGAGACTGAAGCGGACCACTGAGTCAGACTCATCGTCAGATGTTAAAAGGCCTCAAATTCCAATTAACCGTCGTTATCTTCGAAGAAAGTGCTTAAAACATATTAAATACATACATTCTGACATGTTAACAACAGATGGCGCAGTAATGCAGAGAAACAGGACCGATGAAGCACATCAGAACTTTCGTTTTCAACAACAAAATGACTTAACCCACAAAAGAAGTAACGATCTCGACTTTCGTTTACTGCAACCTAAGGCAGAAAACAAGATGCAACTTAATCCATGGTACATGTTCTAGACCTTCAGTTTCAAAGTTTAAGCATTCATTTCCCCCCTTTACGAATGAGTTATTACTCATAATCGTAGAAATATCCGGTTCGTCCAGCTGCTAGTTATACAGTTCTGCTCACGAAAAAAGAAAGTCGAATGCACATTAGCCATTTCCTTTGTTCGCTGAGTATCTATCAAGTAAATTATAATGCTGAATAACTCGCAAACGAGCGGAATGATCAATTCTGATAGGAAGCTGTAGGTTGCGCTTCATGGTGGCCTATTTCTTGTTGTCAACAATTTCTTTTACCTAGGCTTCCTGGTGAAAGATGCTGCTTTGCAGCAGTTAGGTTTATCCATTTCGTTAGCCCAATCTGAGAGAGGCCACCCCTTTCTTTAAGCATCAAATCCAAGAATGTAAAATGAAAAAAATCAGCTCGCTGTTCAGCCGGTGAACAATGAGATTTAACTGACTATAGATACTTCCGCTCGGATCGCTTTCTAGGCCGATGCAATCATGTAGTCAGGCTTATGTCTCTGCTGAAAACTGCTGATTTGCCACTGATGTTAATATAAATGTTGCATACTAAAAATTAAGTGCTTTATCTTCCTCTCCTACTTCATTGCCTTTCGAATAACCCAAAGAAGCCTTGTTCACAAGCTTTTAACTGCTCATTTAAAAAAATTAGTGTGTACAATGAAATTTAAAGTTATGGTCCACTCTCAGATTTATTTTATATCTGTTAAAGAACTGCTGAATATCATCAGTAGCTAAATCAACAAACGGACGCTTGCGATTGGAGGAGTTTAATCCACCATAGTTTAAAAGCATAACAATAATAATAATAATAAATTTCTCTTGCTATATGAAATTCTATGTATACAATACTAACCGTAAAGAATATTTGGTAAATTTCAATCATTATTGAATGTGTACGCGGGTTTTACCTTTGCACCAACAGTTTCACAAAGATCCGATTGATTACAATTTCCACGTATGAATTTATTTTGTCTTCGATTGGGCTGTGTGCGTATTCGTCCCTTTCTTCCGAAGGCTTCAACATCGTTCATACTAACCATTCGAAATGCGGTTCTACACAATCTTTGTTTACTGGCTACTTTTCGGTGCATTCTACCCAGCACCATCATCAGGCCACTTTACACAGTACAATACTCACGATAGCAGATTTAAGCAAATGTGGTATTGTGCTGTGTATAGTGGCCTGACGATGGTGCTGGATAGAATTTATCGAAACGTAGCCATTAAACAAAGATTGTATAGAACCGCATTTCCAATGGTTAGTATGAACGATGTTGAAGCCTTCGGAAGAAAGGGACGAATACTCACACAGCCCAATCGAAGACAAAATAGAATCATACGTGAAAATTGTGATCAATCGGATCTTTGTAAAACTGTTAGTGCAAAACTACAACCCGCGTACGCAAAACACAGCATTGCAAAATATGAAGCTGGTACTCCGCAAAAATTCGAGGGATATTTGTCAGACAAATTATTGAATGCAGTAAGGAAGAAAATTTTAATTAAAATTTAAACAGAAGGCTGCTAAACGGAATATTGCAAGTAGGGAATTCGTCTGAAGAGAATAGCCCACTTGTTATTTACCATATTAGTTTAAAAGCGTTAAAGTAGATAGACAGTAATGTGAAGTCCAGAACAACACGAAATACCACTTTTGTAAAAGGGTAGACACATTTATTATGAAATGTATTGATCGTGCATTCTTATTTCTTAAAAATGAACGATGTAAACTCTTTGATTAGTTGCGTGAATAAAGGTGGATCTGACATTCTCTAATCTGATTATAGATGTTGCTTTAGTTGTTTAACAAGTTTGTGTACCATTTCAAGTTATACTAACTGGAGTACGTGCAGTATTGATTAAGTGTAGGCTCATTCGAGACCATAGTTTCTCCTAAATTGCATCCGCTTCATAAAATTTAATTTCGTAACAACATTTTTGTTAAACTCTTATTTTGGAATATCGTTATTCAGCTATGCGGAAGATCGTTTGCATTATCAAAACTCTCAGTCGAGGTGTCAGGCAGAAAGTAATTTCACAAACACCATAGGCACGGCTTCGTTGTCTATCGGCGGTCATGGTCGTGGCGGCTTATATTCACCGAAATCTAACATTTCTTCTCACAGTTCAGGTATTCACAGTCCTACAGCCTATTCCGCCTCGCTAGGCAGCCAATTAACAGCGACGTCTGCGTGCACGGCAGCTAGCAGTGGTTGGCTGACGTCACCAAGACAGGCCAACACACCACCGAGCAGTCGTACTAATCTGAATGTAATTTTGTCGGCTAAGTATAGATTTTTTCGTATTTGCCTAATCTATTAAAGTGCATTTCACTGTGTCTTGCATTAGCCATGCATCACAAAGTGTGTCCGAGATACAGGTGTAAATACAAATATTGCTTTACTCTTTATTGATTGTCGGGAAAACTGCAGCAATCGAAGTTAAACTTATTTGCTTTATTATGTTTTAATAAACTTGAGCCAAAAGTTTAATCCTCGCGATTTTCATTCGCGGGTTGTCGCTTTGCACTACCAGTTTCGCAAAGATCCAATTGATCCTCATTTCCAAGTACGCATCGAGTTGGTCTTCTTATTGGCTGGGTTCGGATTCTTCCCTTTCTTCCGAAGGCTTCAACATCATTCAAACTAAACACTGGAAATAAGGTACGATCTAATCTTGGGAAGAAAGGAACAAATCCGCACCCAGCCAATAAGATACCAAACTCGATGCGTACGTGTAAATGGGGATCAATCGGATCTTTTCGAAACTGATAGTTCAAAGCGACAATCTGCAAACGCAAATCGCGGAGATTCACACATTTGAAGCTCGCACTGCGCAAACATTCAACAGGTATTGAGCCAAAAGTTATTGTCCAGCAGAGAGCACTTGTGCGATATTGTTTGAAGATTTCGATTATGCATTTCGACTGGAATAGTAGAAAATTATAGCAGTTGGAAGATGGCTAAGTCTTAAGTTATTAAGAAATACATGATAGAAAAAAGCTTTGGTGTGTCAAGATGCGAACTACCTCAACCAGAAGGTGTAATGTAAAGGGCATAAAGAGCACTCGACATTCAGAGCGGAATATTCTCAAGGCATATTTTATATCGCCCAAGCACAATTTTTTGCCAGATTAACCAACCTACGTGCAATTTCTTATAATTGAATAAGAAACCACAATGCATCATTTTCTGATTAGTGCAGATTCAGTTTAGTTGTGCTAGGGCATTTTATGCACATGTTTCAGGTGTTACGGCCAGATTATTGCATATTTTGACGGCAGTATTGTTCACAATATTGACGGTTTATTTTGTAAGGAGTAGCCAATAAAAAATTTTGTATTTAGTGAAACTGAAGTCATTTCTAAAGACCATGTGGTGTATGTATACTAACTACTGAACAATTTCGGCAATTTACCTTTGCTTTTGAACTCCATAGTATTCCTACTTAAAAATAACTGCTGATTAGACAATAAACAACTAGATAGTAAGCGGTTAGCAACATGCGGTTAAATCTTGTCATATTTTATTAAAATTTGTTGAGCTATCGCATATCTCTTAAATGTCTCAGAAGCAATAACGCACATGCTACTTATCTTTATTTAAATTCGATGGTTGTTTGAATACGATACAAGTTTCCGACGTGAAAAAAGGTGAGTCTTGGGAGATTTTACTGGCAATTTTGTGAGTACGAAAGAATAAGCACATTCATCATGGAAACGGTTACATACTCTTTTCTTTTGGTTCGTGTTGCCATATCTGTCCCAGAACAAATTCAAAACGTAAACTCAACTAGGCCATCTGTAACTTATTACATAATTGATTCTTGGGCCACTATCCATGTAATGCCCAGCAGTAATCTTACTTGTGTATTAAAGCATAAACGAACTATAAAAAGGTACAAACAACACAATTTTTAAAGAATACTTTCCTTTTACGAAATTCAACTCAGTATCACTATCCCTACGTATTGAGTCTGATGTTTTTACCTCTGAAATGAAATTCTGCGTCCCTGAGGTGCCTAACTTAAGCAGCAATGTCACACATAACTAAGAATATTCATGTATTTCACATAAAAAATAGTAGGAAGCGTCCCTTCCTTCGTCTATTACAGATTCGGTAAGAGCACATGTAGATGTAATGAAAATGTGACGTTAAAGTGTTTTTAATCTTGGTATCAGTGTAAGTCTGACGCGCAGTTGGCTGTTTACCGGCATTCATTTGGTTGAAGTAGCTGCTTCTACCATTTCTGTAGTACCAGAGCTCCGAAGCTAGTAGTGTGTTGAAATTATTGGCCACAAATGTCTATAAGACTCATATGACACAGTATTATAATTACTGATACGCAACGTATTGCGATTGCAAATTTATCCAACGTACCTATTAAAGTCATTAAGTGAACAGTTTCTTTTGTTGGGACGTGTAATAATACATTGCACTGAGTGATTTGATCACCATTATCTGTATTATTAGTATGCAAATTACAAAATTACTATTGGTTAGAATTGAGGAATAACGAAAAAAATGAGAGGCAAAGCTAAATATGGTTGTGTCTGTAGTAGCATAGATCCTACAAGACAACGGATAAAGAGACGGCCGATGAAATTTCGAATCAATTTTGTTTTAATAATAATAATAATAATAATAATTATTATTATTATTATTATTAATTATGTAAAAAAAGCTAGCTCATGCATTCCTAGAGGAGCGCAAACTGTGTTTGTCATATATCTCGTCATTAGCTCTCGTATTAGGATAAACTCTAACAGTACAGAAGCGTGACCAGTATTACCCAAGCAATTCTGATAATGCTCACACTAATTAACCGACGTTAATACCCAGTTCGCAGTAGAGAAAAAAATGGATACCAAAATAAGGAGGGTTTAATTTTTACGTATTATGCATAGCATAAGTGCCAATGTCAGCATGAACAAAACGCGCGATATCTTGTAGGCATGCGCGCTGTGATCACTGATGGCCTAAAACATACTACATATTTCGTCTGATCGTGTGGAATAATTGGACAGTTCAATAACCATAACGTATATGTAGTAAAGCAGTGGTAGTGAAAACTTCAAATAAAGCCATTCGCTGTGCGACTTCAAAGAAAATTCACTATATGTACGGACACTATAAAGAAGCGAATATTTTAGCCATGATAGGTTTTGGCGAAAAATGGCTTTTTGAATAGTGCTGTAGAGACATGCTTTTAGAATAATATGACACTTTAACATGCTATGTTTTAAAACTTTAATATTTTATCGCAATTTACGACAATGCATGTAAGATAATTTTTCAAAATAGGCCAAACCTTTATTTCTTGATAGTATTTTTTAATGTTATACATAAAGCAGTAGCGCTTTAACTTAAGCTTCTCAACTGATTTAAGTGTACACAAAATTTATGAACTAACATTTATACATAATATTACAATACCTTATTATTTTAATTTAACTCTATAAAAAATAGAGCTCTCAGCAATATAGCCACGGATACAGACTAATGAACAATACTAATGACAGTCTATCTCCGTCGTTCGCTTACAACTCTTCATCTTCGGCTGTTTATTCTGCTTCAGTTTCTGGTGTTTCTGTGAATAATATGGCTCATAATGCCGGGAAAACTTCGACAGCATTCCAAAACAATTATGATAATAACGCGACAAAGTGACAAAATTATTGGCATCAAATCGTTTAATATATGTTTGTTTAAAAAGTGAATATTCGAATAAATCGCAAAGGATTTGACGAATGTTGTCTGTTTGTTTATATGTATTTTATACAGTTAAATTACTTCTTTCAGATCGCACTGTTTTTTGACTTTGAGTTTTTCACTGTGCTATGCTCTCACCTTATTTGCCCAGTGGTTTGAACATGGTATTTTTTTATTGAGATACCTTGCCTTTTCCTTGTTTCTATATTTGTAAATTATTTTTATTTGAGTTTTAATTATTTCGTTTTTCTCTAAAAAATAAAAATTGCTTTTCGAGTTTCGTTGTCAATCGATGATTATCCTTAATTGCTGGTTTCTTGTTTGGTTGACACACGAGAGTAATTGATGTACACTTACTTTTAGCAATCTCGATGCAACTACGTGTCGATCCCCATGTAATGGTAAACGCCTGTTGAACTAATAAAAAATTACCCCATCATCCTTCTATATTGATGTCTCCTTCCTGTCTGCATTGGTGCAGTACATCAAATGTGGCCGAAATGACTGTCTCAGTTCCCATTAATAAGTCAAGACAAACAAAGAACGGTTATAAATTGATGTAGTGCTGGTTCAGCAAACGTTGGCCATTACATCTTATTTACTGGGTGTATTGTCAGGGCTCACCTTACGAGACTAACACAAATTCAACACAGGTATAAACCATATTAAGCAAGCATGCTTAAATAGATTTGTTTCTATTAAAATTGCTTTCTCAGCCATATAATTGGACAAACATTGGTTGCGCGGGCGGTGATAAAAATTCTTTAAATCAAGGTTGCGATCTTGACATAAACACGACCCATTTTGCACATACGTCTGTCAGTATAAACTAAGTATCGTCTAGTGTGGTAAAAGCAATTCATCCAGCATACCGGTTTCGCCATTATTGAGAACTCATCATGTATCGTCCAAAATTTTCCGCTGACAGGGCTCGAACGTGGGTACGCTTGCTTCAAAATCTTGTTTTCTAACCACTGAGCCACGTGATGATTTCTCAAAAAAACGAGACCGGTCTACTGAATAAATTGTCTTTTAAGCACTATACAATACTTAGTTTATACTGACAAAATATATGTCATAAAGGGACAGGTGTTTATATCAAGTTCGCAACCTTGATTAAAGTAATCTCTCAACTATAGTTTTGTGAACGATAATAACACACACAATTATATATATATATATATATATATATATATATATAAACGTACATTGTTGAGCATGTGGGTATGCGTGTGCGTATGTGCGTATGGATAATAGCTAATGGAGGCTTTATATTTATGGTCTTATACAAATCTTATGATAATCTCTAGCAAAGCTATAACTAGAAGTTACCTGATCTACGTTTTGACTAACACAGCTTTTATTGTTCCAGTAGATTTCTTTCTGCGAGATATTTCGGCTTTTCTTATCGGTAGCCTTCATCAGTCTGCTCATCCTCACAATTTTAACAAATGAAACTAATGAAGCATTTGTTTAACTTGTGAGGATGAGCAGACTAATGAAGGCTACAGATAAGGAGAGCCGAAATATCTCGCAGAAAGAAGACTACTGGAACAATCAAAACGCAGATCTGGTAATTTCAATTATTCCAGGTTCGCAAAAAAAATCTTCATTCAAGAAAGATATAGCTAGGAATGTCTCGTTTCAAAGTATATATTTCTATAAGATAGCTTACCTTGCTTTATAGCTTTTGAATTTGTTGTTCTATTACCGAAACATAGATCCAAAGGGACTTATGAAACCTACTTTATATCAATTACCATTGAGTGTCTACTGTTTTAGTTGTTAACGTCACGATTAGCTGACTAAACTAATTAACTGCACACAGCCGCGATCCGTATTTCTTGCACGTTTAATAGAAATGAAGTCCTACGTGACCATAGGTTCGCTATTAGTAGCAATATTTCATGATATAACTGGCATTGTGTCTTAGTTCAGGTATACAACACTTAACCTGAGGGTCACCGCAACGATACTAGCTGTTGAAATTTTAAATAATTTATTAGATGCTGAAAACGTCTAGCGCGTAACATTAAAATGTTCGAGTTATATATAATTAGAGCTATTTCTGGATAAAGGAAATTCATTTTATACAGAATATAATTGTTAAACCTATAATTTTCTTAAGGAGTAACTCCGTTGTTGATCGGAGTATATGTTTATAAACTACTTGTAGAAGTAGCGCATTTTGTAGTTTGTAACACGTATGCTACACAATCGGACTCGCCAGGCATGACATATACCAGTATCAAAATTGAAATAATCGAGCTTTAAATAGAAATTTTAAAGCAATTTCAACTTTTGCAGAATTGTTAATGTTAGCTTCTTTCATTGGTTAATGTTCCAAACAATCAAGAACATGGAATTCAATATGCAGATTATATTTAGCAAATCTTCTATATTTCAAACGAGTGATGAATATTTCAATAATGAACGGAAATGTGTACAACACTGAGCTACACATTGCTATCTCTCAAACCTGCAAACTCAAGTTTAAAGTTAAAAAAAACTAAAGAACGTTCCAAAAACCCAAAATTGCTAATATCAATTTAAACAAAACAAAATAATACATAAACATTTAAACGAAAAATTTGTCTATGAAAATACACGGTGGAACTGAGCAAAAAACTAATACTGATGAAATTAACTTTATGAAAAATATTCGCTATTTTTGTTTAAGCAATTAACAGTATTTCACATTTGTAGACAAATTCTGTCTTTTTAAAATGTTAGTGGATAAAATTAAACATCCTACGTGGTTCTGCTACTTGAACCTCAAGAATCTTGATTCAGTAAAAGTTTTCTTTTCTATTCTTCCAGATTTTTGATCCGGTGTTTAGATTCTCATGTGTGTTTGTCACATTATATCATTGGTCTCTAGCCACCATGTTCTGTTCAACCATATTAATTAGATCATTTATGCGGATTTCTTCAGTTTACCTTGATTGTTTCTTCCAGCCTAGACTTAACCATCCATTACCCCGTCGTGCGACCAAATGAATTTTGTCTCGTCAGGACCCTGGGGCCTCTTGGCACCAACATTGCTGTGTGGTGCGCACATATTCAGTTGGCTGATTTAGGCGTTCTTGAATATCTGATGTGGTGAAGTGCTCATGGATTTCTGGGGTTATGGGTTCACCTGGCAGTCGTATATGTCCTACATAGACCTCTGTTGTCGGCGCAAATCATGTAGCTGTTGATACTGTAAATCGCAAGGCTCGTACGAACAAATGAATTTGTCTCGTCAGGACTCTGGGCCTCTTGGCATCAAAATCGCAATAAATTTCATCGTCCGTTTTGCTCGCTCAGCTGAAGCGTTTTTCAGCGGGTGGTAAGTGGTTGCGCGGGAATATTTTGTGTCAAGGCCCTTACACCACTGATTAAATTCTCTCGACTTCAACTTTGCGCCATGGTCGGTAATATTAACTTGCGGTGCACCAAATAGACTGAGCCAGCGCACTTCTAAGAACTTCATAATCTTCTCTGTTGTGAATTGTTTCAGTGGTACAAACACGATTCATCGGGTGGAATTATCGACCGAGGGAATCCTGGGCTATTCTGCCGTGAGCGACTGGCAGTGGACCTACCAAGTCCATATGGAAAGTTAGTTTCTGTACAGTGGCATTGAAAGCAATAGGAGTGGCCTTGTCTATCTTAAGTGGCTTACAAATATACCATGTAGTGCAATGTCGAAAATGTCTACGAATCTCTTTTAGACATATCTGGCCAATAAAATCGCGTCTACAATGTCTCGATGTGACAACCAGCGCCGGGATTTCCCAGCGTTTCATCCTAGAAAGCCATCAATACTGATTGTATGATACATGCACAAACCATTGAAATTATTGTTCTTGATTTCACACCTTTGTTCCGTTTTGAAGATTCAACACTATAAGATGCGGACACAGTTGTGCCGTTTTTATCTAGCTGACTATTTCCTGGCATTTGATATCATTTCCCTGTTCTTCAAAGACCTTGATAAATGGCAAAAATTGCACACATCGCCTGTTGCATTCTTGATGATGAATCGTTCCATCTTATTCCTCGAGCTCTTCAAAAGCTCGATGTTATCGGTTTTCCTCAAAACGCAGTGACCGCCGATGCTTTATGATAGGTAAAGACGTCTACAAGTCCACAAAATATCTAAACCTACGTAGTGCCCATCATACGGCAAAATGTTCCTTTTCGGTGATGGTTTGGTTTTGCCCCATCTTAGTGAGTGTGCGGCTTCTACACTGCGCCGGACGTCCGTCCGCTTATAACTCTGACCCTACGCTAAGATATCACGCGCCTGTAAAAAAACATATTACCTACCGGGGAAATCAAATAGTTTCGTATATTAAGTTATGTTTACGTATGATAAGCGATTCTTAAGACTTCCGTCCAACGAAACGTATCTCGGCACTAGTTAACCTGGATAAGGATTGTATATATAAGGTCTATAGAAATTAAACATACCAATAAACCGGCACAATTTTTTTCTAGTAGTGGGCATAACATAATTCTTGATAGGTTGTTCAAACAGAGTGACACATATTCCGCTTTTGCCAACTTATCTAAACATTTTCTGGGTTAACATTTGATCGACATTCTCCGGCTTTGGACAAGATCTTCTGCAACCGGGTACGCAATTGGTGTTCGATAACTGGCCATGTAATAACATCGTCAACGTAAGCTGCAGTACAGATTAAATCGGATACGATCGTGTCCATCTATCTTTGGAGCAGTTTCAGTGCGTTCTTCAGAACAAATATTACCTGAGTGAAATGAAAATGACCTTAAAGTGCCTGAAACGATACGTTACACCTGTCTTCAGGACGAACGCCAATTTGCCAAAAGACTTGCTTTAGTACAAGGACAGCAAGCCACTTGCCACCCGCTAGCTATAGGAATAAATCACGCAGAGCCGGCATGTGATATGTGTCAGGTTTTGTGAAAAATTATGATTGCCGGAAATTAACCGCCGTTCGGATTAAACCATTCTGTGTAGTAATTTAAATCATAGAAATTCGGAAAACATACAAGGTTGACTCAAGAACGTCGGTCTCTATCATCTTTTCTGTTACTCTAATCGCTGTTATTAGTTTCTTTTGAGGAGCACCCTATAATTTGGTGGTTTGTAATCTTCGTTTGATTCTAGCTATAGTTAAAAGTGATCTTCCGTTGGTCTGGGACATTCGCTGCAATCAGTTAGCCGGTATAGTGTTGTACTGGCTTTGAGACACTGTCCACCACTTGGTCAGAGCGAATCATCCATTATTGTAACGAAGAAAATATGAGAGTGGTTCGAGAACGCCAGCCTCTATCATTTATTTTGTTGTTCGTATCGCTGCTGCCAATTTCTTTGGAGGAGCACCATAGACGTTAAGTTGGTCGTAACCTTCGTTTAATTCTCGCTTTCGTTTAAAGCGATCGACCTTTTGCCCAGGACATTCGCTCTAATCATGGAGTTGGAATATAGTATTGTACTGGCTTTGAAATACTTTCTATCACAAGGTCAGAGCAAACCATCCTTTGTCATAACGTAAAACATAAGGATAGCTCGAGAACGCCGGTTACTATCATCTATTGTGTTGCTTGAGTTACTGCTGTCTGTTTTTATAGATGAGCTATGTTTACTTTTGATGGTTCGCAACCTTCGTTTAATTCTAGCCATACTTTAAAGCGATTGACCTTTGGCCCGGTACATTCCTTGTTATTATAGAGTTGTATTATCTTTGGAAAGCTTTCCCGGGCAGAAAACTGGTCTCCCCCTGCACTGTAAAGCTGCATATCGACTTTAAGGATCTCGTGTTCTTCGGCTTCGAGAGGCATGTACGTTTATTTTATTTAATTATTTATTTTAATAAAGTGTAAACCGAATAGGGTTGTTTGGGCAAACGCAAAAACGAAGGACATAAAGTAGATATCATTTATCAATCATTAATTTCACATTCGTCCGCAGCCGCAATGGACGCGCCCGAAGCCTGTCTTAAATTTACTCTCTCAGGTTTTACGTTGTTAGACGACCGAATTCATTGGAATTACCGACATATCAGCTCTAGTATCTAATTATATAAACACTGACCATCCGTTAAATAGTTCTAAACATTTAAGTTTAATAAAAATCTTTGCGTGTGACAACGTTTCCCAGACATCTTGTTATTTTAAGGTCATCTGATTCTGAACGGATTCTAGAGTGCTCTGCTGGTCCTCTTCTCTCGCTCTATAAATCTGAGCATCCAAGGGATTTATCTTTTGACCATGACCGCGACTATCAATATTGGTGAGATGGTGGATCATATTGCCCCATTGAATTGGCCGTTCTCTAAGAGAACTATACTGATTTTGCTACCTCTGGCTATGTTCTCGTCGCAGCTGGTGTCTTTATATATTGAGCTTGCTTCCAAGCCATTGGCTGCCGCCGTCTGTCCTGGACTCGCTTATTATTCCGCGAAGTATTTCAATAAGGTAGGTCGCCATTTTCGGATTTTGTATCGGAGCTCATGCCAGGTGTCGCGCCGGCCAATTTAGTAGTCATCAAGACCGAACTTTTAAGAAAATGGGTTCTTTCTTCCCGGCCTTTCTGCGCGCTCGATATTCCGTCATATCTAGTAGGATGCAGCAGCATAACCATGATGGTCTTATGCTGTTGCTTCCTTGGCAAAGACTAAGATATCTTGGACAAACACCGTTTGATGCGTGCCATGGTATCTAGCAAAAACGCATCCGATAGTGGTTTGGGTCTATACAATTTTGAAAACATTTCCTGACAGTGCACAATCACAAACGTGACCTTTCAACGTCCAGGGGTTCAAGCATATACTTATACTCTAATGAAGGACGGAAAATATTAGTCTATTTAGATAAAGTCACCGTCAGAGGCACGTCTTCTTCCTCTGGGATGCGGTCGCCATTGTTGAGATCGCCAATACTGGTTTGGTTTATACTTCGAAGTCCATTAGTGTTTATTATTCTCAGATAATACCCTTACTAAATTTTCCAAACCATCAAACGAATTCATTTTTGCCCAACAAAAATGCTCTTTTTAATAAATATTTATAGGACTTTTCTTGTATAAAGCTCGTCCAATTAGTAACAAATAAGAAATAAATATTATTCGTATAATGCTTTTATCAGCATCGTGACTTTGCTTCATCTTGATTAGTGCAATTCCGGAGGACTTTCTGTTTTATTCCCGGCCTCAAGTAAATGCCATACGACGTCACAAAGACAGTTAGGTACCAAGATAGCAGAGATTAAGTTCTGTTGGCGGCTCTTATTAGGGTCGGTACTGCGTTCTCCGGCAAATGCAGAGAAAGTTAGTTAGTGTAGCAGTGTCTAGAAATACTCCTAGATATTTGAGACCTGCTCTGTCGTGACTGGCTGGTGTTCATTCTGTTGTGGCGTTAATATCATCTGTCAGAGACTGTATGAAGGCTGAGCATTGTCTCGATGAAGATCTGCGACAACAGCTTAGTGACTGGCACACATGAAGATCCAATAGATAGATGTCGCTCCGTCTCACTAGTTTTGCAGAAACAAGATTGGCTTGACTGAAATTGACTCTGTGTGTGAAGCAAGTCAAGAAACCAGCGTAGGTGAAAAGTCAGTATGATAGGAGAGAGCACGCACAGGTAGTGCGCAGCAGAAGGCAAACATGAATCCTGAATAGCATGGTAAATGCACCGTGATTATATAATTTTGAAATCGACAGCTCGCACGCCATTGGTTAACGGCAAATTTCGCTTGTTTTAATTGGTGCCACGTAAATTGAACTTGAATTTAATTTATGCAATATGTCGGCGAATTGTTCTTGAGCCGTTACAATTGTCGCTTTTATATGACCGAAATGATTTTTGAATGGGTGTTCAGTCTACAATCTTGCTAGCGATCTTAACCACTGTCATTTCTCTATTTCTGATGGATACATTTAAATTCTCAGTTTTTATATAATTCTAAGGCATTCGATGAAGACTTCGTCTTTTGCTCTAGAGCAGATGCCCTCTCGATTTCTGAAACTTTATTTTCCTCAAGTTCATAACGGTCAAGTTCGCCTGCTCCTTGAATAACTTCTTTCATATGCTCTAGACGCTACATAAACATTTTCTTCTCTGTAATCACAGTCTCTAAGTGTCTTCCGATTTCGAATTTCTAGCCCTCGTCACTCATATGCCACGCGTAATTGTAACTCCTAAATTCAATCGAATCATACCGTCAACAGTTTTACTAAAAGTTACTTAATTCACAAGGCTACACGCGTTTCAGATGCACTACTCGCGAAGATAAGAAGAATGTTATTCTTTACTTCTTTAGTAATTTCCTAACAGATGACATTGACAGGAAGCATAACTTGTTTTTTTGCACTCGTAATACACATGGTAGTTATTTTAGACATTTCTAGCCATTATATTGACATATTGACGCTACTTTAGTGACTGGCGAACACTAACATGAACTCTCTCCGCGCTATTCGTACACAATAAGCTGTCGTCAATGATTTTCTACTCTTATAGAGCTAGACTGCTGTGCAAAGTAACAAAGTTTGCAGATTATGCAGAAATTTTGTTTGGTGTTAAGAAAGCCAGGGGAAAATTTACTGGTTAATGTCGTTATTGTTTAGGTACAAGAGCGGGAACGGATGACCATAAGTCCTTCTAAAATCCTGCTGTATGTGTCCCCTTTGTGGCTTAAGGAGCTTCAGAGTGGATAAACGTAAAACTGTATATTTAAAAAATACAGGACGTGGCAATAACTGCATTAAACGTTATATTGATTCTTACTGGTGATCTGTGGCAACCCCAAGAATTGTGGAAAAAGTAGATATTCCATTAATAATTTAAATGTTAATGATTGGCTGTTTG
This sequence comes from Eudiplozoon nipponicum, assembly GCA_029291075.1. Taxonomy (NCBI): domain Eukaryota; kingdom Metazoa; phylum Platyhelminthes; class Monogenea; order Mazocraeidea; family Diplozoidae; genus Eudiplozoon; species Eudiplozoon nipponicum. The sequence continues at coordinate 29,980 of JAQBSW010006037.1, forward strand.
CCTGGCAGCATGAAATTTGCGTGTCTGATAGCAAGCTGTGTCAGTGAATCTGTGTAGATAATTAGAGCAGCAGAAAGGCGACTGTAATCGCAGGTAACGAGCAGAGTTTGTTGAGTGAAAATTGCAGTGCACTTATATTTTCGCTGGTCGCATGTGATTGTTTTATTGATTGTGTGTACTTTACTTTTCCAGTTTCAGTCATTGAAATTGCGTACCTAATTTTAATTAATTTACAAAATTTCGTCGGTATAATCTGACCCGTTACATCACAAAGGAAAAGAAAAATTCCTTCTTTTGAAGCTTGATTAGTACTTTAGGGCAGAAATTTGATAATAATCTACACATTTGTTAACCAAAAAATATATAATGTGCTGATGCTGGGCCGGTGCATACTTGTTAATTTCTTCGTCAATTATATGATACAATATATCCACTAGTCGTTGTTCTACAAATTATAGTCGCCGTGATCGGTAATACAGATTGAGGCAAAATAGTGCAATCCTGATATGATTTGAGAGCCGCAGCTTGAAATTGCAAAATGAATTGCAATAGGCGATGTCAGGTTTAATTTGTTTATTCCTTGCAGACTCTATTATTATTGATAAGAGAAGTACGATAAAACCAAAGGCGCTAGTGCATATCCGACATGGTTGTCCAAGATATTCATGAGTGAATATGTGAATAACGTAACTGATGAATTTATTGTATACATAATAGTTGCCTATACTATAATATGAATTCGGTGCTTACTTATTTATTCTACGCATGGCTTTAACTCTAATCAGCTGGTCATATAACATTAAGAAAATTTGGCTTAGGTGTTAACCATACGGCACAACTTTATGGTGTACAAACATTTAAACTTAAAAATCAAATGTCATAAATAAATAAGGGATAGTCTACTCGATCCTTGCCGCGTAAATGATATGATATGAAAGGACAGTTCATAGACTCCACACAATGTTTAGTTAGGAAGAGTTGCTTACGTAAGACAATTGAATATAAAATATGAATCATGAGGATTCGTATGAGCTAATCACATCAAGTGAAATAGAGCGCAATTTGCGTGCAAGAAGTATAAATGTGATTCATGAACAAATGAACATTGATTTGAAAAAGTTCTATTACTGTTGGAATAAGGAGCATGAAACGCATGTAGAAGGTTTTATATTGCCAGGATTAGAAGGTTTTATTGAATGATTTAATTTGTTTATGCTTACCAAAGTAATTTCCTCGTCTTGCATGATAATGAAGTATTCTTAATGTCTAAGTAAAATAGAGTAAAAATATTGATACTAAGATTATAGCGGTGTTACAGTAACTTCATTACGAACAAGTACTCCCAAGCAGCTGTGGACCTGTGGATAAACAAAGGCTGAACGAGGAGCGTGCTTCGATTGCTTGGCTTAAATATTAATAAAATTAATTCTAAAACTAGAATATTCAATTTCTGAGTTATTCTGCGCGAGTTGTAAATGTGGGAACTGACTTGGCTGGCGTAGGTCCATGCAATAGAAGTTTTGTTACGCAGACATTCGAATAGATTCGCATATACGAGAACACATTACAAGGAATAATAAAGGTAATACATCAACCCAGTTTCCATTAATGGAAGACGATGCTGAAGTGACTTTGAGTTCTGTATACATTCTCTGTACATCAGTATTAGACATTTGACAGTAGGTGGTGGTCTGGCATGAAGTGTATTACATGAACCCCAAGGTAGTTCTGAAACTGTGGGATTAGATGCATATACCTCTGTCGGTAATAACCACGTTAGGAACTCCATAATATTCTATCCATGTAGAGATAAAATCAATAGTTAAATTATCTGCTGTAATGGTGCCGATAATTAATGTCGCAAGTCATCGAGTAAATCTAGTTATCATGATAAGAGAGTAGTTAAATTCTGAACATGTGTAAGATTATTTATGGTAAAGCCTAGGCGTGATGATTTTGTGAAATATTCAAACTTAGAATGTGTGGGGCGGGTATTTTTTCTTTTTTTGACACGTAGCACAAAACGAGACATATCACTTGGCGTTCTGCTTCAGTTTATGGCCCCAGAAACGATTTACTATGATATAGACGGTCGCATTACTTTCTGAATGATAATTGAAGTGAATGGAATCTGTTTGGAAAAACTGGTTTGGTAACTACGTACCCGTGAAATAGACAACATGTAAATCCTCCCAGGGTATGCAGACGGACTTGACTATGTGGAAACCTACTGATTTTTTAACGTAAGTTTTGCTGCGCTGAGATCGTGTCAGATTGGGCTTGAAAAGAGTCGTAGAGTTGATTGAGAATTTGAAAGGCTAAGGCGAATATAGCGATATTACTGGCCCTGAATGCGCGTCTGTAATAATGTTTTGATTGCTCTCTAAGTGGCAAAAGTTGAATTTCTATTCACTAAGACTTGATAGCTGTCTTTCTACTCTGACATTATGCTTTGCGACTGCTGAAGTCGCATTAAGTTGCACGCTAACTAAAGGAGCATGATCTTTAAAATTGACCAATCTGCTGCTGTCTATGATGCACATGTGGATAAAAACAAAGTGCCTTCCGTACTCCGTTGGTTCTTTTTTCAATGTGGCTTCGATGAGGATCCCAAAGCTTCAATAGTAGAGTAGAAAAGGCAGTTAGAAGTCTAGACGTGTTACTATAGTGGCACTTGCTGATGAGCTAATAACGCTTCAATTCCTCGTCATGATGCGACCATACAAAAAATAATCGCGTACCTGCTTAGTACTTTTCGATTTCACAGGTGCTTACTTAACAGATAAAGTTGTTTTGATAGGCTGAGAAGGAACTTGTGATAGTAACTGATAATTCTCAATATTTTCAATAAGTACTTCAAAGTCTTTGGTGACAATTTTCTTGATATAATTTAATTTATAAGGTAAAGGCTGAATACCTTCAGGTGAAATACGATGCCACAGAAAACCAACGTATGTATTTATTATCTGCGTTTTGATACAATTAATTTTGATTTCGTGATCTGCTAAGTGTGACAGAAACTTTCTAAGATGCCCAGCTTGAAATTCCATGTCAAGACTAAAAACCATTATGTCATCTATATATGACATATAGTAGTCGGAGTTGACGCGTAGAATGTTTTCCATGAAATGCCAGAATGGAGAACTTGTAATCGAAAGTCGTAAAAATTTATTCATAAAAACCAAAAATATTGATGACAGCATTCTTCTCTATATATTCTAGAGATATCGCAATTTTATTTCTCAAGCAATTTATTTTTAGTGGGAATACTATAATAATTAGCTTTAATCACAGAGTTTACTTGCAATAATCCCACAGGCTCTGATTGAACCATTAATTCTAGAAAAGAAGTGTAATGAATATGCCCAAAAATGTTTCCATGGGCTGAAAATACCTTGTTCCAGTAGCCTTGGAAATTCTTCATGAACAGGTTTGTGTTTGGCTGGAAGTAACGATGTCTTCTTCAGTGTAATAGTTTCTCTTTTTCTGCTTTCATCATGTTGGTGAAACGTAGATCTGAGTTCCTGATATTCGAAAAATAACTTATGCTCTCACAGAGTTGTCGATATATCTGTCGACGTATGCACCGGTGGTGGGTGTATGACCTGTGAATCAAAACTTTCATATATCAGTGTCCAGAAATTTGACCTAAGTCCGGTTTTGTACCAATGATCTTTAGATTTGCAGGATCAACGATGAGCTAATATTTAAACAAAAAATCAAGACATAGAATGTTGTGCCAAACCTTAGCGACGATGAATTTTTAAACCTATATTAAACTAAACAACGCCGACAAAAGTAGGTGGGAATGGGCTCTCCCGTGGATATTGCAAGAAGTACCTATAAAGGTATCCCAGTTCTGGAGTCACCATTGAGAATAGAAATTTCTGATCTTATGTCTAACACAAATTCCTCTTCGGTTTAAAAATCTAGAAGGGGCAATCATTCATTGTGTTGTTTATCCAGATCATAGCCGTTTATAAGCTGATTCATTCTTTTGGGTGTGTGAAGAATATGCATATCCTCTGCTGTTGCTTGAGATCTGCAATGAAATGAAACTGGAATCCATTCGGCAAATTCTCTAAACAATAAAGGTAATTTCGGCATATATAAAAATACTCTTCATTATTGTGTGGAGAATGTCGACTAAAAGAGCGAGGAGATATCGATTGTCAATTGTAACGATATGTTCGATTCGTACAGAAATTTTAATCCAAGGATTAATTAACTTTTGCTGTGCCTATAACGTACCTTTCAAAGATTTTAGTCAAATCTGAATGAAATCTCTAATGGGGATAGTTTGATGTCTTCAGAAGAGGGACATTAGGATGGACGCTGAGCTAACTTAATTTTGTGGACATTCATGATTTGGAATATCTTGCAGGATATTAAAATAAATGCAGCAAAACCACATAAATGGACTTCGATTAAAATTTTAAGTGCTAACGACAAAGCGCTTACTCCAAACTGCTTCCACAGATTAAACTGACGGAAAGTGGATCTGAATTGAAGCTGTTAAATAAATTCGACAACTTGTCTTTTTAACAGTGCCTAGTGATAGCTAATTCACGTTGAACTAGTAATTGTCCGCAAGAATCATAATTTTGATTATTAAATGATTTCTTTTCATAAAAAAGTACCACGTAATATTTAAAGGCAAAGAAAAATATAAAAACTTTCAAAGAGCGGTGTGAAAATTTAAAAAAAGAAACAAAACAAGTTTAGTGCAGATTTAATGGTTATTGTCAAATTGATTAAAATAACTAAGTTCTTCAAATTATTATATACTGTTTGTTTCGGAGAACTATCTTATATGCAATTGTGTATTAGGTGTTGCACACCTAGTAACGAATTAGTTCAATTAGGACCAGATGAATAAACCAAAGTCAGCACGGACGGAAGGTATAATTTTGTGTGCACATTTGTCTCGTGCTTACAGGAGTTTCATTAGTAGGAACTAGTATTACCTCATATACTCACTATATATTTGGGTGACAAATGTCGGATAACTGGATGATACAAACAGATTGAACTGACGGAGTTTAGGTCAGAATTTACTGAGATGAAATAAATTCTTTGACTTGACCAAAACCTTTTATCATGGATTCCACACATTGAACGCTATTAATTTAGTCGGTTCACTTGACATAGGGCGGTTACTTATCCGAAATCCACAAAATGCTCTCAATAATTAAATAGACTTGCAAAGCTCTGATTATTTAAGTCATTATATTTTACTGCGTCGAGTTGTGCCGGACTGATAGTTTTCTCGATATGGATGCAATGGAGGTTTTTATGCGCAATCATAGCAAAGACAATCTATTTTTTTCATTTCAAAAGACAAGTTAGCTTCTGATATAATGGATCAAATAGGAGATAAATTTCAATATTTTGGAGATATCTTTGTCAAAAAGTGTCGTGCGCTTCTGCTAACCTCATAAAAAATTCACTCAAACGATGTTCTTGAATCGATAATATCTCAACCACCTTAATTTCAACACAGAAAGTAAAATTAAAACGTAACTGCACATTACTAAATCGGATAACTGAGCAAGCCCCCAGTTCTCTGCACGTCACAATAACACCTTCCGCAATTAGAGACACTTTACCTTGATGAAGCAACTAAGAAACGTCACTTGTTAATTGGGGACATTACTGGTGACACTTCATCTCCCGCCACTATATTGTGGCGTCCCTCCCACCTTGAATTGCTTCCACAAACAACTAACTTGCATGGTGTATACACAAACTACACCCAGTCAACCGAAAACCTACTGCGACGTCGCGGCCATCCGTACAAAAATGGGCCTCATTTACCAGATCCCAATGTTAGTCTAAAGCCCGTCCCTTCTGTCAACACCATGACAAATGCCGAGGTTCAGTAACCGACGTCAGCAAAAGTAAACACGATTCACCTCAGCCATGCAAAGTATATAAGTAAGAACCTTAATTAGCCCATAAACGGTATGTCGTCGATCTCCTCATGTTAGTTTTCCGCATAATATCTATCGACTCATCATTCAACACAATCTTCGAATATAACGAAAGTTACCATTCTACTAATTTAAGATTCTGTTTCTATCATCTTGATAATCAACATAGCTTTCTGAATTGTCGCTCTTCTACCATCAATTTAGCTAGTGTCCTTAACCACTATTGTTCTTACATTTCTAAATGACATGAATTCACTCTCATCTTTTCATATATCTCAAAGGCGTTCAATACAATATAGTTATTGGCAATTGAATCTGCCTTATTGAAAAATGGAATATGCGGTATTGTCCTTAAAATGATTTTTTCTATCTCTAAAACTGATAAACGACTTTAAGGGTCAGTAATGGTCATTCGAGATCGGCTCTAGAGTCCTCCAGGTTTCATTTAATGACACTATTCTGTTCAACTTACCACATGTAGAGATTCAGATAGCGGACAACCAGATCAATCTGTTTAATTATGCCGATGGCATGGTAATAGTATTTAGCAATCCAGCAATGCGAGCCCATTCTCATCTTCTATCACTCAGAAACTATCTTTGTTACGTTCTTATCTTTGCGTAATCGTTCTTTAACTGAAATCCAATAAGATTCCCTTGATGAAACTCGGCTTCGACTCCATTTCTTCTTTCGAGACCGCAAACTGTTCCCTTGATATTGAGATTATTGACTTGGTCAGGCACCTAGGAATCTCTTTTTCTAAATCTTTAGAATTCTTCAGAAATTTTAATCAAATTACAGTAAAACTCTTCGAATTAGCCCACTTGATTTGCTTCAAGTCACAAAACTCTCCATTGCAACTCACTTTAATCAAAGATTACGTCTTGCCTCTTGTTGCCTATGCCTACTAATTATATTTTTGAGCAGTTTGTTTCTCGAATTATGAAGCGTGCGTTCCACCGTGGTCAGACCTAACGTAGGTGCCTGCTCCAAGAAAATGTTCCAACTCTATAATTCAGTCGAAATTTACGAGTATTCTACTTCATTCATAAGTTCTCAATTTTTCTTCCGCTGTCAAATTTCACTCAGCTTTGTCATCCTTTCGTTATGCTCAATTGCAGCTTTAAAATTCAAACCAACCATACCTCTAGCATCTGTAACTAAGTCTATATCTTTTCCAAAGCTACACGTGCATTAATCGCAAAACCTGCGGAGACTAAACATTTAACCCACCATTCTTTTAAGAAGGCAGTTAACCTGTACTCCTTTAAAAATTCCATTGCGAGAAAAATTACGGGAAGCGCAACTTAGAGCTTGTGCACCTGTAAAACACATATTTGACAATATAACAATCTCTAGTCTATTCATAAGTTTCGGGTCGTTGCACTTCACATTAGGCGCTTCACTAGAGACGCTAACGATCATTCTCCTATTTACTAAATATATTCGTCTGTCGATTTGCCATAATTACTCTAATGAAGTTCTTCATTGTGTTTCAAAATACTCTAATGAATTCTAAATAGAATACTACGACTTAATCCGACCATCGCTGTCTGGTGCACGTTCTTTCTCACCCCTTAACAAAACATATGTTATTTAAATACTTTTTGTTGCAGAGAACTAATATACGTGCAAGTATGTATTAGGCGTTGCGAACCTAGTAACAAATTAGTTCATTTTTGACCAGAAGGATAAACCAAAGGCAGCATGAACGGAAAGTATAATCTCATGCACATTCATTTCGTTCTTACTGGCAACTCATCAGTAGGAACCGGTATTACGCCCTTTAACCACTATATATTAAGATGGGGAAAATGGGATAATAGGACAGTACAATCACTAAGACGAATGTGTAAACCTGCAGTAGTGGAGCTAACATTATATAAAGTCTCGACAGTGCGACTTCAACCATAAATCACTCTATAATATACATACTGAGTCTGTAAAGTACACTAACACTATGGCTAATAAATACCAATGGCAAATAATACCAATATTAAAGTATTGAAGAGGTACATGGTATTAACACTACGGTTTCCAAGTCGGTACGTGGTACCAACATGATGGATATCATTGTATGCTATAGTTCACCAAAATTGAGAAATACAACTATTTCTGTACACCTGTTAAGATAGTAAATCCATACACTCCGGCCTTGATCGAAATCAGTTATCACATTTCGCGGTTAGCATGACATAATTCAATTCAATATATGACAGTTAAATACTGTTTGTTGCGGAGCACTAATATATATGCAAGTATGCATTAGGTGTTTATAACCTAGTAACAAATTAGTTTATTTGTGACCAGAAGGATAAACCAATGGCAGCATGAACGGAACGTATAAGCTCATGCACATTTGTTTCGTGCTTACTAGCGACTCATCAGTAGGAGCCGGTATTGCGCCCTCTAACCACTATATATTTGGGTAAGAGATATATATTATATAGAGATATTTAGCGTTGAATTCGCATTGTCGAGACTTTATATGATGTTAGCTTCACTAGTACAGGATTACACATTCGTCTAGGAGATAGTACCGTATTATTATCCCACATTCCTCAGCAAAATATATAGTGGTTAAAGGGCGTAATACCGGCTCCTACTGATGAGTCGCCAGTAAACACGAAACGAATATGCATGAGATTATACTTTCCGATCATGCTGCCTTTGGGTTATACTTCGGGTCACAGAAGAAGTTATTTGTTTCTAGGTTCGCAAAACTTAATATTTACTTGCATATATATTAGTTCTCCGCAATAATCAGTATTTAACTGTTATATATAGAATTGAATGATATTATGCTTACCGCGAAATGTGATAAATGATATCAATTAAGGCCAGAGTGTATGGATTTACTGGAGTAACAGGTGTTCATAAATAATTTTATTTCTCAATTTCGGTGAACTATAGCATGGATTGATATCCATCATGTCGGTACCATGTACCGTCTCGGAAACCATAGTGCTAGTATCATGTACCTCTTTGGTACTATAATGTTGATATCAGTTACTGACACAATAGCCATAGTATTACTATCCTTTACAGACTCGTTGTATATATTATATAGCGTGAGTTAATGTGGAAGTCGCAATTTCGAGACTTCATATGATGTTAGCCTTACTACTATTGGTTTACACATTCGTCTTGGAGATCGCACCACCCTATTATCCCACATTCTGCACCACAATATATAGTGGTAAAGGGCGTAATACCGGCTCCAACTGATGTGTCCCCAGTAAGCACGAAACGAATGTGCATGAGATTATACTTTCCGTTCATGCTGCCTTTGGTTTATCCTTCTGCTCACAAATGAGCTCATTTGTTACTAGTTTCGCAACACCTAATGCATACTTGCAAAACATATGTTAGTTGCTCTACTGGAGTGTTTGCTAAAATAATGCTTGCTATATTCGCACAAGTGAAGGCGACAAATCCCATACATGACATTGGTATTCTGAGACATCGCAAGCAATTATTCTAGCTAATTTTACTAAGTCATTTTAAATTTATTTTTCTTCAAGATGAATAGATACAAGTTTGTGAAGGCACTTTCCTTTCTAAACTTTTAATAGCCTCATCTTTATCAATATTTGTAAAAGATAGCTAGTCGCTGTTTCTCCTGATTATACATTGCCCCAACTGTTAATTAAATATTGATTTCTTAATTGTCGAGCAAAATAGACTTTGATGCTAATTAAAATATTATTATTATATTAAATATATTATTATTATATTATATTAAATATATATATATTATTTTATTCATATTATTGCTATAGTTCACCAAAATTGAGAAATACAACTATTTCTGAACACCTGTTACTATAGTAAATCCATACACTCCGGCCTTGATCGAAATAAGTTATCACATTTCGCGGTTAGCATGACATAATTCAGTTCAATATATGACAGTTAAATACTGTTTGTTGCGGAGCACTAATATATATGCAAGTATGCATTAGGTGTTGCTAACCTAGTAACAAATTAGTTTATTTGTGACCAGAAGGATAAACCAATGGCAGCATGAACGGAACGTATAAGCTCATGCACATTTGTTTCGTGCTTACTGGCGGCTCATCAGTAGGAGCCGGTATTACGCCCTTTAACCACTATATATTTGGGTAAGAGATTTATATTATATAGAGATATTAACGTTGAAGTCGCATTGTCGAGACTTTATATGATGTTAGCTTCACTATTACAGGTTTACACATTCGTCTAGGAGATAGTACCGTCTTATTATCCCACATTCCTCACCAAAATATATAGTGGTTAAAGGGCGTAATACTGGCTCCTACTGATGAGTCGCCAGAAAGCACGAAACGAATGTGCATGAGATTATACTTTCCGATCATGCTGCCTTTGGGTTATACTTCGGGTCACAGAAGAAGTTATTCGTTTCTAGGTTCGCAAAACTTAATATTTACTTGCATATATATTAGTTCTCCGCAATAATCAGTATTTAACTGTTATATATAGAATTGAATGATATTATGCTTACCGCGAAATGTGATAAATGATATCAATTAAAGCCAGAGTGTATGGATTTACTGGAGTAACAGGTGTTCATAAATAATTTTATTTCTCAATTTCGGTGAACTATAGCATAGATTGATATCCATCATGTTGGTACCATGTACCGTCTCGGAAACCATAGTGCTAGTATCATGTACCTCTTTGGTACTATAATGTTGATATCAGTTACTGACACAATAGCCATAGTATTACTATCCTTTGCAGACTCGTTATATATTTTATATAACGTGAGTTAATGTGGAAGTCGCAATTTCGAGACTTCATATGATGTTAGCCTAACTAATATTGGTTTACACATTCGTCTTGGAGATCGTACCACCCTATTATCCCACATTCAGCACAACAATATATAGTGGTAAAGGGCGTAATACCGGCTCCAACTGATGTGTCGCCAGTAAGCACGAAACGAATGTGCATGAGATTATACTTTCCGTTCATGCTGCCTTTGGTTTATCCTTCTGCTCACAAATGAGCTCATTTGTTACTAGTTTCGCAACACCTAATGCATACTTGCAAAACATATGTTAGTTGCTCTACTGGAGTGTTTGCTAAAATAAGGCTTGCTATATTCGCACAAGTGAAGGCGACAAATCCCATACATGACATTGGTATTCTGAGACATCGCAAGCAATTATTCTAGCTAATTTTACTAAGTGATTTTAAATTTATTTTTCTTCAAGATGAATAGATACAAGTTTGTGAAGGCACTTTCCTTTCTAAACTTTTAATAGCCTCATCTTTATCAATATTTGTAAAAGATAGCTAGTCGCTGTTTCTCCTGATTATACATTGCCCCAACTGTTAATTAAATATTGATTTCTTAATTGTCGAGCAAAATAGACTTTGATGCTAATTAAAATATTATTATTATATTAAATATATAATTATTATATTATATTATATATATATATTATTTTATATATATTATTGCTATAGTTCACCAAAATTGAGAAATACAACTATTTCTGTACACCTGTTACTATAGTAAATCCATAAACTCCGGCCTTGATCGAAATAAGTTATCACATTTCGCGGTTAGCATGACATAATTCAGTTCAATATATGACAGTTAAATACTGTTTGTTGCGGAGCACTAATATATATGCAAGTATGCATTAGGTGTTTCTAACCTAGTAACAAATTAGTTTATTTGTGACCAGAAGGATAAACCAATGGCAGCATGAACGGAACGTATAAGCTCATGCACATTTGTTTCGTGCTTACTAGCGGCTCATCAGTAGGAGCCGGTATTGCGCCCTCTAACCACTATATATTTGGGTAAGAGATTTATATTATATAGAGATATTAACGTTGAATTCGTATTGTCGAGACTTTATATGATGTTAGCTTCACTAGTACAGGATTACACATTCGTCTAGGAGATAGTACCGTATTATTATCCCACATTCCTCAGCAAAATATATAGTGGTTAAAGGGCGTAATACCGGCTCCTACTGATGAGTCGCCAGAAAGCACGAAACGAATGTGCATGAGATTATACTTTCCGATCATGCTGCCTTTGGTTTATCCTTCTGGTCACAGAAGAAGTTATTCGTTTCTAGGTTCGCAAAACTTAATATTTACTTGCATATATATTAGTTCTCCGCAATAATCAGTATTTAACTGTTATATATAGAATTGAATGATATTATGCTTACCGCGAAATGTGATAAATGATATCAATTAAGGCCAGAGTGTATGGATTTACTGGAGTAACAGGTGTTCATAAATAATTTTATTTCTCAATTTCGGTGAACTATAGCATAGATTGATATCCATCATGTTGGTACCATGTACCGTCTCGGAAACCATAGTGCTAGTATCATGTACCTCTTTGGTACTATAATGTTGATATCAGTTACTGACACAATAGCCATAGTATTACTATCCTTTGCAGACTCGTTATATATTTTATATAGCGTGAGTTAATGTGGAAGTCGCAATTTCGAGACTTCATATGATGTTAGCCTAACTACTAATGGTTTACACATTCGTCTTGGAGATCATACCACCCTATTATCCCACATTCTGCACCACAATATTTAGTGGTAAAGGGCGTAATACCGGCTCCAACTGATGTGTCGCCAGTAAGCACGAAACGAATGTGAATGAGATTATACTTTCCGTTCATGCTGCCTTTGGTTTATCCTTCTGCTCACAAATGAGCTCATTTGTTACTAGGTTCGCAACACCTAATGCATACTTGCAAAACATATGTTAGTTGCTCTACTGGAGTGTTTGCTAAAATAAGGCTTGCTATATTCGCACAAGTGAAGGCGACAAATCCCATACATGACATTGGTATTCTGAGACATCGCAAGCAATTATTCTAGCTAATTTTACTAAGTGATTTTAAATTTATTTTTCTTCAAGATGAATAGATACAAGTTTGTGAAGGCACTTTCCTTTCTAAACTTTTAATAGCCTCATCTTTATCAATATTTGTAAAAGATAGCTAGTCGCTGTTTCTCCTGATTATACATTGCCCCAACTGTTAATTAAATATTGATTTCTTAATTGTCGAGCAAAATAGACTTTGATGCTAATTAAAATATTATTATTATATTAAATATATAATTATTATATTATATTATATATATATATATTATTTTATATATATTATTGCTATAGTTCACCAAAATTGAGAAATACAACTATTTCTGTACACCTGTTACTAGAGTAAATCCATACACTCTGGCCTTGATCGAAATCATTTATCACATTTCGCGGTTAGCATGACATCATTCAATTCAATATATGACAGTTAAATACTGTTTGTTGCGGAGAACTAATATATATGCAAGTATGCATTAGGTGTTGCGAACCTAGTAACAAATTAGTTTATTTGTGACCAGAAGGATAAACCAATGGCAGCATGAACGGAACGTATAATCTCATGCACATTTGTTTCGTGCTTACTAGCGACTCATCAGTAGGAGCCGGTATTGCGCCCTTTAACCACTATATATTTGGGTAAGAGATTTATATTATATAGAGATATTAACGTTGAATTCGTATTGTCGAGACTTTATATGATGTTAGCTTCACTATTACAGGATTACACATTCGTCTAGGAGATAGTACCGTATTATTATCCCACATTCCTCAGCAAAATATATAGTGGTTAAAGGGCGTAATACCGGCTCCTACTGATGAGTCGCCAGAAAGCACGAAACGAATGTGCATGAGATTATACTTTCCGATCATGCTGCCTTTGGGTTATACTTCGGGTCACAGAAGAAGTTATTTGTTTCTAGGTTCGCAAAACTTAATATTTACTTGCATATATATTAGTTCTCCGCAATAATCAGTATTTAACTGTTATATATAGAATTGAATGATATTATGCTTACCGCGAAATGTGATAAATGATATCAATTAAGGCCAGAGTGTATGGATTTACTGGAGTAACAGGTGTTCATAAATAATTTTATTTCTCAATTTCGGTGAACTATAGCATAGATTGATATCCATCATGTTGGTACCATGTACCGACTCGGAAACCATAGTGCTAGTATCATGTACCTTTTTGGTACTATAATGTTGGTATCAGTTACTGACACAATAGCCATAGTATTAGTATCCTTTACAGACTCGGTATATATATTATATAGCGTGAGTTAATGTGGAAGTCGCAATTTCGAGACTTCATATGATGTTAGCCTAACTACTAATGGTTTACACATTCGTCTTGGAGATCGTACCATCCTATTATCCCACATTCTGCACCACAATATATAGTGGTAAAGGGCGTAATACCGGCTCCAACTGATGTGTCGCCAGTAAGCACGAAACGAATGTGCATGAGATTATACTTTCCGTTCATGCTGCCTTTGGTTTATCCTTCTGCTCACAAATGAGCTCATTTGTTACTAGTTTCGCAACACCGTAATGCATACTTGCAAAACATATGTTAGTTGCTCTACTGGAGTGTTTGCTACAATAAGGCTTGCTATATTCGCACAAGTGAAGGCGACAAATCCCATACATGACATTGGTATTCTGAGACATCGCAAGCAATTATTCTAGCTAATTTTACTAAGTCATTTTAAATTTATTTTTCTTCAAGATGAATAGATACAAGTTTGTGAAGGCACTTTCCTTTCTAAACTTTTAATAGCCTCATCTTTATCAATATTTGTAAAAGATAGCTAGTCGCTGTTTCTCCTGATTATACATTGCCCCAACTGTTAATTAAATATTGATTTCTTAATTGTCGAGCAAAATAGACTTTGATGCTAATTAAAATATTATTATTATATTAAATATATAATTATTATATTATATTATATATGTATATATTATTTTATACATATTATTGCTATAGTTCACCAAAATTGAGAAATACAACTATTTCTGTACATCTGTTACTATAGTAAATCCATACACTCCAGCCTTGATCGAAATAAGTTATCACATTTCGCGGTTAGCATGACATCATTCAATTCAATATATGACAGTTAAATACTGTTTGTTGCGGAGCAGTAATATATATATTAGTTCTCCGCAATAATCAGTATTTGACTGTTATATATAGAATTAAATGATATTATGCTTACCGCGAAATGTGATAAATGATATCAATTAAGGCCAGAGTGTATAGATTTACTGAAGTAACAGGTGTTCATAAATAATTTTATTTCTCAATTTCGGTGAACTATAGCATAGATTGATATCCATCATGTTGGTACCATGTACCAACTCGGAAACCATAGTGCTAGTATCATGTACCTCTTTGGTACTATAATGTGGATATCAGTTACTGACACAATAGCTGTAGTATTACTATCCTTTACAGACTCGTTATATATTTTATATAGCGTGAGTTAATGTGGAAGTCGCAATCTCGAGACTTCATATGATGTTAGCCTAACTACTAATGGTTTACACATTCGTCTTGGAGATTGTACCGTCCTATTATCCCACATTCAGCACCACAATATATAGTGGTAAAGGGCGTAATACCGGCTCCAACTGATGTGTCGCCAGTAAGCACGAAACGAATGTGCATGTGATTATACTTTCCATTCATGCTGTCTTTGGTTTATCCTTCTGCTCACAAATGAGCTCATTTGTTACTAGTTTCGCAACACGTAATGCACACTTGCAAAACATATGTTAGTTGCTCTACTGGAGTGTTTGCTAAAATAAGGCTTGCTATATTCGCACAAGTGAAGGTGACAAATGCCATACATGACATTGGTATTCTGAGACATCTCAAGCAATCATTCTAGCTAATTTTACTAAGTCATTTTAAATTTATTTTTCATCAAGATGAATAGATACAAGTTTGTGAAGACACTTTCCTTTCTAAACTTTTAATAGCCTCATCTTTATCAATATTTGTAAAAGATAGCTAGTCGCTGTTTCTCCTGATTATACATTGCCCCAACTGTTAATATAATATTGATTTCTTAATTGTCGAGCAAAATAGACTTGGATGCTAATTAAATTATTATTATTATATTAAATATATAATTATTATATATATATATTATTTTATATATATTATTATATGTATGTATATACATATATATGTATATACAAATGCTATGCAGTCTCATAATCAAGGCTCTTTTCCAATTCTGTCAAAAAATTTATATTCCAAACTATGTATTATAATAAAATATGTATACTCACCCTCTTAATGGTTGCCGTAGTATAATTTTACATGGTTGAAGACATTAAAATTGAAACTCACTCAGTGAAACAGATATGGTTAAGCAAACACAAAGAAAGAGCCTAAAACTCGATAACAAAACATAAAAATTTGTTTTTTAAAATGAACAAAGGAAAACCGTTGTAAAACGCCCCGGCTTCAGGTAAAGGCCGTACGACGTTACAAAGCAGTGAGGTGCCAAGATGGCTAAGAATTAGTACCGTTATTGGTCTTTGTTAGGGCCGTAATTGAGTTCTCCGGAAAATGCCGATAAAGTTAGATACTGTCGCATTGTCTAGAAGTATCCCAGACACTTGAGTTCGTCTGTGGTTGATTGGCTGGTGTTCCTTCTTTTTTGGCGTTGAAAACAGCGATGAGAGTCTGCGTTGTAACACGCGGCTCCGCGTTACAACCCAACGATGTTCAATTTTGACAAATATAGTTTTCTTTAAGGTCAAATAGTCTAACTCTGGTTTTTACACAATATTTCTCTTAACTGTGATTTTAGCAACAATCTCTTTTAGTTTCATGCAGTTTTAATTGAGATTTCTTGAACTGCAAATTTAATTGTAATTAATAGGGTTTTGTTTAATGATAATACGCACACACGCGCAATACGCAGGTAACATGCAGTGTAATTGTGTCTATTTTCAAACATAGGATTAACTTAATTTACATGCCTTAACCATTTTTTAAACAACTACTAACAGTTCAGTTATGATTTTACTGCTCCAAATTTCAGGTGTATCTTGATCCTGTATCCGAAACTCTATAGTTCAATCGATTTGTGTTTAAACATTCCAAACCTAGCAAACAGAGGTATAATTATTTGTGGTGCTTGTCCTGACTGCTTTTACACGATTTCTCTCCATCAATTATCAGTGACAGTAATTATTGTGTTTCTTTTCATCAATTATCAGTAACTTTAAACTAAATTGCTAATTAGTCTGGATTTATATCCTCGTACTTTTCCAATCATTTACATGAATTCATCACGATTCAGCCGATTGTGTTTATTGTGATTACTTTTATTTGTGTTGACCATATATTATTTTGTTGCAGTCTAGAGCACGGTCTATTTGGATTAACAGTGAATTGATACATGCATTGCAACATAACATTCAATAAACATCTGATAACACGGATGAGTCTTCTTACTTCACCATTCGGAAAAAGGTCAGGAACTAATCATGGAACGGGTAGTGATAATAAACACCATGGAAATGTAGGGATAGGATATTATTACTAAATAGACAGTTACCCCGCAAAACCTATTACAATAACTGCAAAACCTCCTACAGTGTGAAGTCTCATAATTGCCTCGTTGATGATCTGCGACAATACCGTGCTGACTAGCACACGTAGAAGTCCAATAAATAGATGTTGCTCCGTCTCACTATTTGGGCTGCGAGAAGATTGGCGTGACTAGGTGATTCTGTTTGTGAAGGAAGTCCAGAAGTCAGCGTATGTGAAAAGTCAGTGTGACAGGAAGCAACACGTACACGTAGTACGCAGCAGAAATCAAACGTTACTAAAGGCTAGCATGGTAAATGCACCGTGCTTAAATACTGTTGAAATCGTAAGCTCGCACGCCATTGGTTAATGGCAAATTTTACTTATTTTAATTGGTCCCACGTAAATTAAATTTAAATTTCATTTACGCAATATCTCGGCGAATTATTCCTGAACCGTTACACCGTAAAGGTTTACAATTCGAAAAAAGAAAATTTAAAAAAAGTAATACAATATATTTTTAAACAACTTTAGTTAATAAACCAACGGTAACATCAAATTTAAAAATATAAATATTGATCAGTTTTTATTTGGGGAGATATAATCCATAACATTAACCCTCAGTCAGATGTAAAGCATAAAATTAATTCGTACCAAGTTCCACTTCACTAACAAGCTGCACTTTTGCTATACTAATCAAAGCATATGCTGGCACGTACCCGGCTTCAAGCGTAAATGTCACGGACGTTTACAAACTCGGTTAAGGTGCTCTAAATAGAGATTAGTTACTGATATAGGGGCCCTTAACAGGGCCTTGGCGGCGTTCTCGTAAGTTATATATATGTAAGTTGATGTTCTGTTCCTTGGGTGGACTCTGGTTGTGGTTCCTGCTGTTTTTATCACGATCTGGACAACTTGGTTGAAGTTCTGCATTAATTGGCTCGTCTTGCTGGTTGAAGAGCACCACGGTGAGTCACGGATAATGCCAATTGTTGGTGAAACAAATCAATATCCAGCGTAGGTATTGACAGCCGACAGCACGCACATGTGTAACACGAGGCAGAACGCACATACGACACAAAGCATAAAATTAATTCGTACCAAGTTCCACTTCACTAACAAGCTGCACTTTTGCTATACTAATCAAAGCATATGTAAACGCCCCGGCTTCAAGTAAATGCCGTACGACGTTACAAACTCGGTTAAGGTGCTCTGAATAGAGATTAGTTACTGATAAGGGGGCCCTTAACAGGGCCTTGGCGGCGTTCTCGTAAGTTATATATATGTAAGTTGATGTTCTGTTCCTTGGGTGGACTCTGGTTGTGGTTCCTGCTGTTTTTATCACGATCTGGATAATTTCGTTGAAGTTCTGCATTAATTGGCTCGTCTTGCTGGTTGAAGAGCACCACGGTGAGTCACGGATAATGCCAATTGTTGGTGAAACAAATCAATATCAGGCGTAGGTATTGACAGCCGACAGCACGCACATGTGTAACACGAGGCAGAACGCACATACGACACAACTGACTTGCATGGTAAATTACCGTGCTTAAATAGCATGCAATATGTCTACTTGCACACTATTGGTTAAACGTGGTTAAACGGCGATTTCGCTTTTTTCTCATTGGTGCAACGTAAATAAATTTGAATTTAATTGACGCAATATGTCGACCATTAATTTGTGTCGTTACAACACTTACCTCTCTGAAAAAAAAGGAAAGAAAATCCTCTCTGCGAGGCTAGATAAGAAATGCATGACAGAGTTCGAACCAAGTTAAGCAAAAATATGATGAACCATAAGTGCTGGGCTTAAATATGCTTGTTGGTTGCTTCAACAATGATATGATGCCAGGTAACCACTAGGAATTGCTACACAAATTGTTATCTCTAGTGGTCCGTCATAGCACGTGAGGCAAAATAGAGCAGTGTAAGTTTTTGGAGCCGCAGCGTGAAGATTTCGAGGTAAATCGCCTCTGAATTTGTCAGGTTTAAGTTAAAACCTAAGCAGGTTGGATCGTTGTCAATGTGTTTGTATACGACCAAAGGAGCTAGAGTGCTCGACGTTGTGGTCATGACATTTGTAGAGTGGTCTTTGTGCAATTGATAAAGTTGAGATATGCATTGAAAGTGGCCTGTACCATGATATGAAGCTGATCACTACTTAGTGTTGCTACACGAAAGCGTTAGCTCTAAGTAGCTGGTCATACCAAAATAGGCAGTGTAATGTCATGTGTGAGAAATTGAGTGAAATGAATCGAAAACTATTCTCTGAAAGCTGGTCGGCAGACTGGCTTGCCGGTATCTAAGTAAACAATTGGTAAGCCTTCCTACAGACGGCATATGAACTTGGTTGGGTGACGGGCTATTGATCTTTGAATGTGAATGTCACCGCGTTGTTCAGTTTGCAGGAGAGTTGGCGTTAGTGCAGGTTCACTGAGTGCCACGGAGTTGACAGTGAATGGTGACGGCGAAGGTGGCTGTAGAGAGACGTCTGGCCTGGACAGGGCATCTGCAATGAAGTTCTGTTTGCCCTTGACGTGAAAGACGTCAAACTGCCATTCGCTTAGACGAGAAAGCTGTCTTTCCACTCTGGCAGGGTACTTGGCGATAGATGAAGTTGCGTTTCGAAGTGCGCTAACTAGTGGTGCATGATCTGTGAAAACAACAAATCTGCTACTGTCAATGATGCTGATAAAATGGCGCACTGCGTCGTGGATGGCGAGAAGTTCTCGACCGAAAGTGTCGTACCTCGTTTCTACTGGTTGGAGAGTACGCGAGTAGAAACTGATAGGCTTCCGAACTCCGTCGATCTCTTGTTCCAAAGTGGCTCCAATAGCGAATTCAGAAGCATCTGTCGTGAGTAGAAATGGCTTTTCGAAATCTGGATGCGTTAGCATTGTACGGCATTTGCTAACGAGTTGATGGCAGTCGAAGTAATTCCTCGTCTTCGGATGACAAGCACTATGGAATTCTTGCTAAGTCCTTTTCGGTTCCGCAGGTGCCTGCACAAAGGATAAAATTGTTTTGAAAGGCCTGGAAGGAACTTGCGATAATAGTTTAGTACTCCCAGGATTTTCTGCAAATCGCTCAAAGTCCTTGGTGACTTGATATTCTTGATTGAATTCGTCTTTGACGGCAATGGTTGAATACCTTGGGCCGTGATACGATGCCCTAAGAAGTCGACGGATGAAGTTGCAATCTGCGTCTTGTCACAGTTGATCTCGAATCCGTGGTTGGATAAGCGTGAGAGGACATTTCGTAGATGTTTTGCATGAGATTCTAGATCTGGACTGAATACCATAATGTCATCTAGATATGACATACAATAAGCAGAGTCGTCGTGAAGTATGTTGTCTATGAATCTTTGAAATGTCTGAGTAGCACACTTGAGTCCAAAAGGCATGTAAAGATATTCAAAAAGGCCAAATGGAGTGATGACTGCAGTTTTCTCGATATCCTCTGGTGCTACCGGTATGTGATGGTACGCTTGTCTGAGGTCAATCACTGAGAAGAAATTGCTGCCGTTGAGTTTTTCAAGTAAAGTGTTGATATTTGGAATAGGATATGCATCAGATTTTGTCACTGAATTTAGTTTACGGTAGTCTCCACAGGCTCTGTACGATCCGTTTTGTTTAGAGACTAAGTGCAGTGGTGACGCCCATGAACTTATCGATGGTCTGATGGTTCCCTCTTCCAAAAGCCTTGAGAATTCTTCTTGGGCAGCTTTCAACTTAGCAGGAGCCAGTGGTCGCTTCCTGAGTGCAATAGGTTGTCCTTCTGTGACGATATGATGCATCGTGTTGGAGACTCGTAGCTCTGACTTGTTAAGATCGAAAAGCGATTTGTATTTTCGAAAAGCTGCTGATATCTCTGCTGAATGATGCACTGGGGTTGGCTGAATGACCTGTAACTCCAAACGCTCGGAGGCAAGTGTCCAAAAGCTTTGTTCAAGTCCAGTGGAGGGGTCGATGATCTTTTGATTGGCAAGATCAACAATGAGCCGAAATTTTAGAAGGAAATGAAGTCCTATTATATTATGTGAGATCTTGGCAATGATGAAGTTGTGGGTAAATACACGTCGTAAACCTATGTTGAGTGTACGGTACCGGCAGCCATAAGTTGGTATGGGCTGGTGATTGTGACCGGCGTTGTCCGTTTGGTTCTCTATGTGAAAAATTCGGCGTGGACGAAAAGAGTCGACAGGGATGTCGGATTGTAGTTGGCTTCTTCCCTTTGGCACCGTTGATGCAGTTGATGTGCAGAAAGTACGGTCTTCTACTTCCTGCGCCAGACGTTTCCCGATACTGATGCACCCTTGTGCCTGCGGTTTGTTGTCCTTTCCGTCAGCTGTGGAAATTGGCACTCATTCGGAAATTCTTCGGAACGACAAAGACAAACTTGGCAAGCATAAAAAACTTCTGGTGGTTATAACACCAGTTCTTTGGAGCATATTTATTAAATGATTGCGGAGATCTCGATCGCCGCCTACCATTATAATTTGACTTGGAAACGAATTTTGGTCGAGCATTCACCTGATTTATCTCGGATTTGGTAATGGCCAATCCTTCTAGAACTTTGGCCATGTTCGCCACTGTTCAGCAATACGTAACTGAACGAA
>JAQBSW010006038.1:0-12500 GCA_029291075.1 Eudiplozoon nipponicum
ATAATTAGGCTTAACTTTATCCTCTGTGTGTGTTAAAACCAATGAGGCAACGTCTATTTCAAATTTCACCTTATCATTATCCGAAAGGAGCTTTGCCGTTTTGACAGCCTCAGTAATTAATTCGTTTCTAACCGATCTTTCATTAGGAATAGCCATGTTTAAACCACGGTTAAGTAGTTCAACTTGATCCTTCTTAAGATTTAATGTTGATAGATTTACTATTCTATTAGTCCCGATTAAATTATCACTTTCTTGGGGTCTATAAATTCCCAAGTCAGCTAATTTTTTATCGTGTCTAATTCTTACTTTTTTATTTCTCTATTACGGGCTTTATCACTGAAATCCTCAATGCATTTAAAATCATCTACGTGCAAAAGAGAAGTTAACATCGATCTTAGTTTAGTTTTTTTCTGAATAAGTATAATCTTACGTTTAACTAAATCACGAATCAAAGTTTTTATAATATTTATACAAAGGTCATGCTTAAGAGACATGCCATAAGCATTTAGCTTAAAATTTAGTTTAAAACGAAAACATTTAGGAATAACATCATGTTTTAAACAAATACTTAAAAAGGAAATATTTGACACTTGCCTCACGATTTGTTGTTTCATTAGCGTATATATATTATACCATTTAACGGCATTTCTGTTATAGTTCCATGTTAAATGTTTCTCAGTTGTTACTCAGTGTGGCTGCTAGGATAATCGCGGTGATTGATAGAATGTTGCAATGAGGTTGCTAGGTTATTTAGGGTGGCTTTTAGGGTCCCCAGTATGGTTGCTAGGGTTGTTGCTAGAGTAAACAGAGTGATTACTAGGGCCCCAGGGGTTCAAATTATATTCCACTGCGGAGCATGCTTTCGCACAGCCTGATAGTCTCTCCAAATGTGGTGATTCACATGTTTCTGCGAAATTCTCTCTCAGAGCCATGATCCGTCAAAGTTAGCCGCAATGCATTGTATATGGGAATTTTCAGGGCGATATTTCGCCCGGTAGGCGAACATCGTACGTCCGATCGCTTATAAAAATTATAGCACGCCATTCCCGAATAGGGCGCACGATTTGACACCTCTTTTACGAGTTTGTGACAAAACTGTGGGACTACTTATGCGCCAAAATTTGTACGGAAGAAAAATAAGAATAATAAAAAGAATATTATCTAGTGTTGCAATGAGGTTACTCGGTTACTTGGAGTGCGTTTTAGGGTCCCCAATATGTTAGCTTACTAGGAAATTTGTGTTTTCAACAGTTTACATATTAGAAATTGATCAGACAATTTTCTGTAACAAATAAATCCTTAATCTCAGGTCAGAAAAATTGTAAATGAATCAAATTTCTACGATCCATCAAAGTTGTCCACAATGCTTTGTTTATGGGATTTTTCAGCCGATATTTCGCCCGGTGTGCGACCATCGTATGTCGGGTCGCTTATTAAAGTAATACCACAAATATACTTAAAAATCCGCACAATTTGAGACCTCTTTTGCGAGTCTGTGACAAAATCTGTGGCACCAGTTACGCGCCAAAATTTGTACGGAAGTAAAATAAAAATAATGAAAATAAGAATAAAATAAGTATGGTGCATAGAAATTGTCGGATTTGCCTTCAGCAAGCACTAATAATAATAATAATAATAATAATAATAATAATAATAATAATAATAATAATAATAATAATAATAATAATAATAATAATAATAATAATAATAATAATAATAATAATAATAATAATAATAATATAATAATAATAATAATAATAATAATAATAATAATAATAATAATAATAATAATAATAATAATAATAATAATAATAATAATAATAAATAATAATAATAAGTATGGCGCATAGTAATAGTGCTTTGCCTACAGCAAGCACCATTCATAAGAATAATAATAACTATAATGTACATATCCTGAAGAAAATGTGAGTGGTGCTTGCAGTGCTCAAACTCGGTCCTCAGTCGCTACTCAATTTAGCTGCAAGGGTAATCGGGGTGATTGCTAGAGTGTAGCAATGAAATTGATAGGTTACTTGGGGTGGTTTTTATGGTCCCCGGTATGGTAGATTACTAGGAAAATTGGATTTTTACAGTTTACATATTGGACATTGCTTAGATAAATTTCTCTAACAAACAAATCCTTAAACTTAGATCAGTAAAATTGTAAACGAATCAAATTTCTACGATACGTCAAAGTTGGCCGCAACGCATTGTCCAAGGGATTTTTTGGGTGATATTTCGCCCGGTGTCCAAATATCGTACGTCCGATCGCTTATAAAAGTCATAGCACACCTCTTCTTAAAAAGCCACACAATTTGACACCTCTTTTGCGTGTTTGTGACAAAATCTGCAGGACAAGTTACACGCCAAATTTTGTACGGAATTAAAATAAGAATAATATTAATAACTAGAATATACATTTCCTGTAGTAAATGTGAGTCTTGCTTGCAGTGGCCAAACTCGGCTCTAAGTTGCTACCCAGTGTGGCTGCTAGGGTAATCGTGGTCATTACAAGTGTTGCAATGGGTTGCTATGTTTCTTGGGGTGGTTTTTAGCGTCTCCATCGTGGTTGTTAGGGTTGTTGCAAGGAAAAACATTGTGATTGCTCGGACCCCATGGGTACAAATTATACCCCACTGTAAAGTATGCTCACGCACAGCATGATAACTTCTCCAAATGTGGCGATTAACATGTTTCTTTGACACTCTCTCTCTCTCTCTCGGAGCTATGATCCGTAAAATTTGGTCGCAATACATTGTCTATGGGATTTTTCGGGCGATATTTCGCCCGATGTGCGAACATCGTACGTCCGATCGCTTATAAATGCCATAGCACACCTCCCCTTAAAAAGCCGTACAATTTGATGACTCTTTTGTGGGTCTGCGACAAAAACTGCGGGACTAGTTACGCGCCAAAGTTTGTACAGAAGAAAAATAAGAATAACTAGAATGTACATTTCCTGAAGAAAATGTGAGTGGTGCTTGCAGTGGCCAAACTCGGCCCTCAGTTGCTACCCAAACCAGCCAAATCACCTGCATCGAACGCTATACACAGTACACAGAATTGTGGTAACTGTGGTAGCTCTGTAACACACCCGACTGATGGCAGAGGTCCGGATGGAATATGTAGATGTGGTCCATTCATGTTTGCAAAGAAGTGCTTGGATTTTTACAGTTTACATTCTCTAACAAACAAATCCTTAAACTCAGGTCAGGAAAATTGTAAACGAATTCAATTTCTTCGATCCGTCAAAGTTGGCCGCAATGCATTGTCTATGGGATTTTTCGAGCGATATTTCGCCTGGTGCGCCAACATCGTACGTCTGATCGCTTATAAAAGTCATAGCACACCTCTCCTTAAAAAGCCGCACAATATGACACCTCTTTTGCGAGCCTGTGATAAAAACTGCGGGACTAGTTACGCACCAAAATTGGTACGGAAGAAAACAAAATAATAATAAGTATGGTGCATAGTAATAGTGTGCTTTGCCTACAGCAAGTACCACTAAATATAGCAAGCTGTGAATAAACATAGCACTAAAAAAAGTATTTTTTAAACGATGTAATGAGATTACAAACAAACAAAATCTTAGATAAAATAGATAATTTTTAAATAAAAGTTGTGTGAACGTAAGAGGACTGGCAACAAGGGATAATAGTTAATAAAAAAAAATCTAAATTGAGTAAGAACTCCAGGAAAATAATAGTTTTTAGGCAAAGAAATTTCGAAGATTGTGATAAAGTTACGCAACTGTGATCTAATGAACAATAAATGCTTAGAGTTAATAATCAAACAAACCGAAGGAATTTTATAACAAATAAGCCTATTGATAATTTAATTTAACTGTCGATTTTTGAATCTTCTGTGCACTAATCTTATGGCGTTTGCTCACCGTTTCTTCCATAACCAATTCCGAACTTCGTTTCTTACCCTTTTAAATTTCCTCTAGAATTTATTTCAAACGATTCCTTACATAATTCTGTTTTACGTTTACGTTGGCTGAGTGCTATTCACTAACATTATGGCTTTATACATTCGCAATACGGGCAAAGACGGCTTGTACGAATATAATTTGATGCTTGTCATGGTGTCAAGAGGCCTCTCACCCAACAGTAATTTGAGTGTGTACAACTGTGTAAATACATCCTGCTGTCTGACTGGAAAGCGATCCAACAATGGCTGTTTAAATTCTGCATATTGAAGGCCGACAGGCAACTCTAATTGAACTGCGACTTTAAGGTCAACTAAATCCAGGATAGCCACGCGCACAATAGACAATATTATTAAAAGTAAACTTCAAATTTTTCACGCGAAAACTGTTGCCTTTCCACATCTAGTGGTGCAAGCATATGACTAAATTCTGTTGAAGGTCGGAAAAACTCGTCGTTTATGATGTAAACACAGGCAGTGGTCCATCTGCTACCACTTGGGCACGGTCAATACTTTTGCATTCCCCAATATTGGTTTGGTAGTTTACGCGGATTCCCTTAGAGTTATTTATTTGTGTATCATCCAGCCTATAAATAATTGTCCATATCTCTGCAGTTATGTTGTTTATTTGCACAGCTAATATTATTACTTCGTTTTCAAACAGTCACACGAATTGTTTTTGTTCAAAACAAAGGCTTTATATTTTGTCAATTATTTATAGGAGATTGCTCGTATATAAAAATATAACAATGTAGAGGCTCCTAACTTATTCGTGTCTGAGAACCCCATAGATGCCAGATAGCTTGAAGTATTAAAATTCACAGTAGAGTCTGATATGCTTATATTTCCATTCGCATCTGCTAAATTCAAATCCGCAATAACCTACTTGTGTCCTCAAATTTAATATCAGCCTCCATATCTGGTATGGTAGAGAGAATCCATAGGGAAGTCAAAGCTGCTTTAGCATCCTCGTCCATTAATGGCAACTGGGTCGATGCACTACCATTAGTTCTGCTTGCCATGCGTTCCCGTACTCATGAATCCATTTAAACGTCTGCGTCACAACTCTTGTATTGCATGGATCTACGCCTGCCTAATCGGCTCCCACGTCTACTACCGGCACAAGATGACCCACAGGACGAAGCTACCCGACTTCGACTTCATTTCGGTAACATGTCTGAACAGCAGCTGAGACATACGCCTCCTCCAGTCTTCGTTCACCCACAGCTCCACAGCTGCAAGAGAGTACTCGTTCTAACGACAATGCTGTTGCACCACTACAACCAAAGTATCGCGGTCCTTACCTGATTTTGCTCAGACAACCAAAATACTTCATTAGTATGCAAGGCGCTACACCGACATCAGTAAGCATAGACAGGTTGAAACCGTTTATCGAACCGCTTGATCCTGAGAGCGTTCAACCTTCTACACAAGTCTCAGGCTCCGTTTGCCCACAATCTCAATAGCCTGCTTTGTATAACGCGTAATTGATATTTTTTTAACATTAACATTACGTATCAAAAAAAAATTTTAACCTTACGTTATTTTTTGCATTTATCTCGCGTGGCATAACCAGCTGTTCTTAGTTAACAATAGTGTAGCATTTTTTAACAGTTCCTTGGTATTATGCCACCGCTGAGGCAATGTTCGTGTACATATTTTTATGCAGTTACCTTTGATTTTAATGTATATATTTTTACGTTATAATGTATTTCTCGCACATGACATCTCACTGCCTATTTTGGTATGACCAGCTACTTGGAGCTAACGCTTTCGTGTAGCAACACTAAGTAGTCATTAGCTTCATATCATGGTACAGGCCACTTTCAATGCATATCTCAACTTCATCCATTGCACAAAGACTACTCTACAAATATCATGACCACAACGTCGAGCACTCACTCTAGCTCCTTTGGTCGTATACAAACGCATTGACAACGATCCAGCCTGCCTAGGTTTTAACTTAAACCTGGCAAATTCAGAGGCGATTTACCTCGAAATCTTCACACTGCGGCTCCCAAATCTTACACTGCTCTATTTTGCCTCACGCGATATGACCGACTACTAGAGCTAACAATTTGTGTAGCATTTCCTAGTGGTTACCCGGCATCATATCATTGTTGAAGCAACCAATAAGCATACTTAAGCCCAGAATTTATGGTACATTATTTTTTTGCTTAATTTGGTTGGAACTCTATCATGTATTTCTTATCTAGCCTCGCATAGAGGAATTTTTTGCCTTTTTTTCAGAGAGGAAAGTGTTGTAACGACACAAATTAATTGCCGACATATTGCACAAATTAAATTCAATTTTAATTACGTTGAATCAATGAGAAAAAAGCGAAACGTGCCGTTAACCAATAGTGTGCAAGTAGACATATATTAATATGGCATGGCTATTTAAGCACGGTAATTTCACCATGCAAGTCAGTTGTCGCATTTGCCTTCTGCTTTGCGTTACGTGTGTGTGCTGTCGGCTGTCATTACATACGCTGGTTATTGGATTGTCTTCACCAACAATTGGCAACATCGTGTTGGTGTACAACCAGCGAGACGAGCCAATTAATGCAGAACTTCAACGAAGTTTCCACATCAAGATTACAACGCAACAACAGAAGGAACCACAGCCACAGTCAACCCAAGGCTCTAGAACATCTTCACTCTGAAGGATCTTTCTCGGCATTAGCCGGAGAACGCACGACCGGCCCTGTTAAGGGCCCCCTATCAGAACAATAACTCTATAGCCATAACACTTTAACCGAGTTTGTAACGTCGTACGGCATTTACTTGAAGCTGGGGCGTTTACAGCTGCTTTGGTCATTGGCCTGACTTTGCTCTGACCTAATTAGTGTTTTTCGTGTGATTACTTTGAGTTGTAATCACATCAGCCCTAAATAAAGCCATTGTGGGTTCGCGGCGCAAAATGTGTATATTGCCTAACTTAGGCTTCGTATTATTAGACAAAAATTACTGTCTTCATGCAGTATGTATGATTATACATAAATTAAGTAATATTCCTGAGTATATATCATTTCTGTAAATGTTTCTTACAAGACTAACACCGAATTTTAGTCAACTTAACTATCTTAAAATTGTAATATACAATTTATCTATCACACTAGCTTACATTTAAATCATTCATTCGATTAGCTAGTTCAGCGAATTTATTCAATTCAATTCCATTGTCTTTCCGCATAATATATTTCTCAACCAATTACTTTGGATGAAATAATGGCTTTAAAATTCTCTTTTGTAATCGGCAGACGTAATTAGGGCATAAAAACATCAACTACTGAAAGGATATAGTTTTGCTATAGAAACATCTATTATCTATTTTGAAATTTCATTTCAAAACCTAAAATAGCTGACGACATACAAACGAATATTAATGCCATGACTTATGTCAATATAGCTTCCTTCTAATATTTATGTTTTACCAATATCGGATCTTCTCATGGCAATCCACCGCACAATCGTTATTAATATGATTTTTTATATAAGCCACATATAAATTAACAATTCCATCAACATCTGACAATTTAAACAGTCGTTTCGACAATAAAATTCCATGTGTTTCCCTAGTCAACAGGTGAAATTTATGTACTTTTTCTTACTCGATGGCAGAGTAAGTTATATATCTAATAAGTTGGACAGAGTAAAATTTCACAATAATTAAATTAACCAATAAACAAAATTTAAGCTTTTGATTAAAAAACTGATCTTTCTTGTACACACATTTGAAAGTAACAAATTTGTATTCCATAGTGTTGAAAAGGCAATTCATCTATCACACCAGTTTGACTCTATTGAGAACACAACCCGTACTGGATAGTCCCACCCAAAGAAAAGCAAATAAATACATTAGTTAATATCGAAATAAAAATTTTCTGTAATATTCTGCAGGTTGGCTCAGTGGTTAGAGCACCAGATTCTGAAGCAGACATGCCCAGGTTCGAGCCCTGTCCGCGACAAATTATGGAAAGTACGCAATGAATTCCCAATAAGTACGAAACCAGTCTACTGGATTATTTGCCTTAACAACGCAATACAATTCTTAGTATATACAAAAAATGTACTTACATAACGATTCAGGTGATTTATCAAGACCAGGACCTGGTTTTAAAGACGTTCACAATAAGTCTTACAGACTTTTCAAATTTATGGAAACTTACTACGCGGTAAACTCTATGCGCGAAGGTTTGCCTTTTTATGAGAGAGCCTCCATGCACCGAGTCATTTTGGAAATGAATTCATTAAATTCCTCTAGTTATTCTATCCATAGAATCATTACTTATTTTATGTAATTATCGTCTTTATAATAATTTTTATAAATCTTTACTATAAAGTCGAATTTGTTCACAAGGACTACATGTTCCATCTTATCCACCATCAGGTAAATTACGTCATTGCATCTATATTTCCTATTAAAAAAGTCACTAGGTCAGGAAAAATTATACCATTATTTAAAGATTTTTATACTGGAAAGATCATACCAAGTACGCAGTTGAGCTATTTTTATTGATTGGCATTAAAGCTTGCTGACGCCTGGTTAAAAATTCTTACTTGATTGGAATAAACTTTTATTAATTTCTTCAGCCGTGTTTTAATTATCCCAAGTTGAATTAATTCGATTCAATGTCTAGTTCCGGGCAGCATCAGTGAGGTTTTCAAACAATTGATACTATCCAAATATAAAATTGGAAGCTAAAATCGTATAAATATGTTAAGTTTCATTAGTGCATTGATACTTTTGTTTAATTTTACTATTAGTGTTTCCACTATGTAACGGTATAATTAATATATAATTGATTTTTTAAATTTTTATTCTTTTGCATTTATGTATTGTATTCCATAAAATGCATAATTTTAAAAGTGAGACATTTTCAGATTTCTGCATAAATTGCACCTTAGATTTTTGTATTTTTTGATAATATGAATAACCCATACCGCACCAATTGTTTGTTGCAGCCGGGGTTCGACACGAAACTCATTTAACTCCGATTCTCCGTCTGTATTTACTGCGATACGCCTGAAGGTATTTTGAAAGTTCCCAATATAATATGCTTAGTTTAAACTGAAAAGTGAATGCACATAATGGGACAGGCTTTTTGTCATATTGGCAACCTTGATTCTTTTAACTTAAATTGAAATGTTAATTTGTGCCATATTTTGAAAACTTTGATTAATTTTTATTTCAGCCTGGCTTATGCGCATTCCCTTTGTCCAATGATGACGAGATTCTCTTGCAAACTGATGTCAAGTCAACGTAAAATGATTGGCAAAATTCCTAAGATAAATATCATGTGACTCATGTCGTCCATTTGCTACAGGAGAAATGTTTATTTGGTAATTTTACGACCAGAGTCTGTATCACAAATTGCGCAGGACCTAATAACAATTATCATAATCCAATTTGCGTACTTAATATTATAGCTCATTCTATTTCATTTAACCAGTCACAAAACAGATAGTATATCACTGATCACACGTACTGGCGTGTTTCGACCTATTATGGCCAGTTTCGTGCGAATGCTTAAATAAATTGGGATTCGAAATAATTGGTAGCAGCAACCGCGAAATCATTAATTATTAATTGAATAACACGTAAATGTGGCAAAATTTACTTTAAAAACTATGTTATCAATTGCATAGAAATTGAGCAGCCAAAGTATCCACTGAATTACGAAACGCGTTTGGATTTGCGATAAATTTCACAATTGCAATGCGGTTTTACCCTCGTTGTTCAAATTTCGTCCTTTTCGGATAATCACCGTAGAAGTGTAAAGAAGTCGGCGCATGTGATTGACGGTCGCAATGTTATTCCTTGCTACTGATTAAAAAGGGATTAGTGTTCATTCAAAGTATGAAAAATTAAGTAAAATTGTTATTTTCATCAATTCTACAAAAAAGGATCACGAAACTTATTAACGTGAATAAATGTGACACTTGTAGCATTAAAGTTTTAATTACGAAAGAATTGTTATTATGTATCTGTTGATCCAATCGAATAAATTTTATGAAAACCGGAAAAAAGTGAATGACCTACATTATATTCTAGAAGATTTGACCCACATGATGGTTGATTTCAAATAGAAATCTTTATGGATGACTAAAAGCGGTCGAATCGCGTCAGAACTCTGAACTGACGGCAATTTGATGTTGCTTAACTAGTCAACGTTGGACTAGTATTAGTATATATTCGGTAGACTATGTTTATATCAATATTAATGATTAATGAAGAATAAAATCAGTATGAATGGGCGGCCAAGTGTTCATTTACAACCCATGAATAGTTTTGAATTTCATGTTAATAGGACGGTAAAGCATCAGTGTTTTGTTCTGTTGTATCGCCTTGTGGTAGTAGTTTAAATGTTATGCAATGAGACATTCACTTAGTATGCGTGTGGACATAACAATTAATTATTTAAAGTTAGTGAGCTTGAGATAAACACACTGCCCAACTTTCTTGTAACTCAATCAACATCGCGAAACTACCGCCAATCACTCGTACTGACGTGTTTTGGCCTATGATAGCAATCATGAAATTTTGGCGTCGAAATGAATAACGAGGATTGCAACGAAATTTTATTATGAAACTCTAAAACATCTTAGATTTGGTGTATTTCATGTCGTGTACTAGATCTTATTATCGACTACTAGCCACTTATACAATATCCTTAATAACTTTCTGGCGGCTTGCGTTACATCTACATGAGTTATTTAATAAAATCACCATTTTGAGCTAACTTCGAAAAAACCAACAAACAAACAAGGTTGCAATTTTTGAAAAGATTCCAATAAAATGATATACAAGATTATTAACAAATAAAAATAAAACGTACAGTTATAAGTGAACGATTGAATAATATTCATCAGAAGTTGATGGAAACAACCGTTTTGCTTTCACAAAGTTACATTTTACGGAAAATAATAATATATGAAATTAAAAGCCATAAGTGGCTAAAGTAGGTAGAAGATGCTTTGTCGATAAATTTCACAGCAGCAATCGGTGATACATCTAAAAACTCACTGATATCTGAATGACTACAGGAAGTTTCCGGTTCTTGAATGGAAAACTAGTCTGCACTAGCAACCTGCCCGTACATGTCTTGACCAATTGTCCGGTATTCGCTGTCATGGAGAAATATTTCTAAACCTGACGGACTCAGAAAATGATAACTTTTTTGCTTTTATTTCGGTTATCTGTCACCAGATCAGTTGCAGTAGGCACTGTATCGTTATTTATCCAGTCAAAACCAACAAAAAGCTCAAGTGATGGTACCTGCTCTATTTGATGGTGAAAATTGAGTTTCCAATGGTCAATAGAATCGAAAGTATTATTAGATTTCATCCGAACCATAACTTCGTTGTCATGTGGGTAATTCTAAAATACATTTGATACCTACATTTAAAAGTCAAAGAGAAATGTATTCATAAATTATAAAATGCCTAATTTTTAATGATAATTTCGTGATTTAACAAAATACAATCTCCTAAACAAATAGGCAAACCTGCAGTAGTGTAGCTAAATTAATTCATTCTTCGACACTGTTTTGGACGGTACAATCTTCGCCCTATTTTACCATATTCCTCACCAAGATATATATAGTGGGTAAAGAGTGTAATACCGGCTCCTAATGATGAGTTGCCAGTAAGCACGAAACGAAACTGCAAGAGATTATGCATTTCGTTCATGCTCTCTTTGATTTATCCTTCTGGTCATAATTGGACTAATTTGTTACTAGGGGCGCAAATCCATATATAGTGTTTTAAAATCGGATTTGCGGCTCTCAACTGGAGTAAGCTGACATATAATGTTCGTGAATTGAATTTTCGGTTCTAAAGTTGTTATACAGTCATTAACATGACCTTGTGGCATATTACGTCAGGTGTTTATATGTTATCTAATTGGACATTCACTGTGTACACGTGTGACCATAACAATTATTTATATAATTTTAGTGAGTTTCAAACAATCACTCTGTCCAACTTTCTAGCCACTCAATTAACATCGCGAAACTACCGCTAGTGACCTATACTGACGTGTTTTGGCCTATGATGGTAATCATGAAAGTATGGCGTCGATCTGACTAACGGGGATTAAAATGAAATTTTATTATAGAACTCTAAAGCATCTCAGCTTTGCTGTCTCGACTACTTGCCACTTATACAATAACTTCAAAAAATCTTTCTTCGGCTTTCGTCATATCTACATAATTTTTTAAACAAAATCACCATTTTGAGCTTACTGCCTTCTAATCAGTATTAGCTTCAATACGGACAAACTGACAAACAAAAAAGTTTACAAATTATATATAAATGCAAATACTTATATATATATATATATATATATATATATATATATATATATATATATATATATATGTATATATATATATATATATATGTACAGTTATTAGCGATCAGTTGAACAATAATCGTTAGAAGTTGTTGAATACACCCTCTCAACTTTCATAGAGTTACATTGTACGAAAAAGCATTAAAATTTTATTTAAACACCTTAAGCAGCTATATTTAATAGAAGCTTCGTTGTCGATATTTTGTGCGCC
>JAQBSW010006038.1:17500-51949 GCA_029291075.1 Eudiplozoon nipponicum
TGTACATACGTCAACAAATGAAACATTAGCGAACAAAGAAGTCATAAACTCAATGGTACATGACACAAACATTTGAGCCGCGAAGCGAAAATGACCACGGCCATATCAATACACAGATGTATGAATATCACCAGTATAAGTCTTCGGCAATGCAAAAATAATATATACTAACCTATCAAAGCATTCGCATGATAAAAAGATGTTCACGCATTCTGCAAACAGACGGTAGGCTCTGCTCGGATAAGCCACAAGCTTAACGCCGCCTAGCTAAACTATTATTAGACGCGAGTTAAACGGCAACTTATAAAGCAAGGGAAGAATAATTTATTTATAACTTTATTTAAAGTTTTGTGCAATTCCTAAATGTTTTAGGTTCACAATTCCATTTCATTTTAATTCTTACGGTATATATGTTATACCTGACTTTTTTATGAACTTAATGGATACCATTATTCGTGATTTCGTATAAAAACCCTGTTAAATTCACGTTAATTTCTATTTTTCGCGGGGCAGATCCCACTTGTTTGGAGCAACGTACTGGTATGGCTCCTAATAGTAAAATTATAAATGTCAGAAATAATCATTATTTTAGTTTTCATAGAGTGCACGTAGATTGCATTTTCGTCAATCGTAGCTAATGGTGTAGAAGAACTATCAAAAATGTATTTTAATCAGCAAAATTGATTTTAAGTTGCATACGTGAACTTGAACAAAGCGAGTGACGATCGTTTGGTCATGGTATTACCGGACTCCCAACTAGGCAGAACAGTAAAATCAATAGCATTATAATATAATCAAAGAACCGTTTTAGATATTCCCTAAACATGACCATTGTAAATGTTGAACCCTTAGAAATATCATGGGTTTTGGAGTCATGTGTTTTGAAATCTATCAATTGTGCCACTCATATTGCATACTACTCGCAATTTGATGGCGAGTTATTCTGTAGCCTGAACTTAATTTTGAACCTATTCGGAGTTTCTAACAATTCATGCACGAACTTGTATCATACGACTGCCATTATTCTAATTGAGAATATATACTTATTTGATACATGTCCAATTAAAGTAAGATCGACGTGAATAGGTTTCATATAATACTTTTAATTTCGGTAAAAATGAAACTGAATAAGTCATAATTGCTGCGTATGGTCAAAATGACAGGTAATCCTATTACAAATAATAACATATTCCAAAGACTAGCTGAGTTAACTTGGTATAAATATTATATATTTATGATATGTATTTCACAAAATAATAACACAAATACAACTTCAATTTGATAAATGAATTTGATTGGAGCAAGAACGTAAGGCTAAAACGGAGCTGTAAGATTTTTAAATTTTTATCTTAAATTGTGTTAAAACTGAGCTAATAATGAAAATTTATAAGTGGGCAATTATTTGCAGGTTTCGTAAATATAAAAATATGCGAAAAGGTTTTGATAAGCATGGCTAAATTCATTCAACGAATCTAACAATTTGAACAGCATAATCCAAAATCCATCTGTTTCAATTCACTTTTCCAAATTTATTGCGTGCTTGAAGCGTAGTACTAGAATAATAACTGAGATTAACAAGCAGAAATCTATGTAAACCTGTCCATTAATGAATTATTGATTTTAAAGTAAGTTTATTGCTTAAAGATATTATTTACAATCCTAATTGGACGATCAAACAATATTCAGAATAAGTTCGGAACCTATTAACAGATTAGTTCTAAAATGACCAGAAGGTTTAACCAAAGAAACCAAGAACGGAAGGTATAATCTCGTGCACATTCGTTTCATGCTTACTGGTGACTCATCAATAGGGGTCGGTATTACGCCCTTTACCCATTATATATATCTGGGTGAGAAATGTGGCAAAATAGGACGGTAAAACCTACTATACGATTGTGTAAACAAGCATTGGTGAAGCGAATTTCATGCGAACCTCTGGACATTACGAATTCAAAGCCAACTCAATATATATATTTATATATAACAAGTCTTTAAATGGTACCAATACTGCGCCTATTGTGTCAGTACCAAATTATAGCATTATTGTATCGAAAATATACATGTTTCCAGAAATATTGTTGCCGAGTCGCTATATGTTACTAACACAAAGGATTGAAATGTATGCTAAAATTCACCTAAATTAAGAATAATATCTTTCACATAATAATGTCAGAAATAAATGTACAATTTGATAACTGATTTAAATTAACGCCATAGTGTAAAGAATAAATGGGGTTGTGAGGTTTTACGATGTTTTTCCTCATTGTTGCTGAAATTTAGCTAATCAAGTAAATCATATCGTGGAAAACCATTTGCAGGTTTCGAAAATAATTCAACATGTGAATAGGTTTTCAATATATTGACAAATGTCTTTGAACGAATTCGACACATGAACAGCATAATCCACAGTCCATCTGTTCCATTTCTCTTTTCCAAATATATAGCGTGCTTGAAGCGAAGTAATCGAATAATACCTGAGATTAAAATGCAGAAATCATTGCAAACCTATAAGTTAATGAATTATTGATTTTGAGGTAAGTTTTTTTGCTTATAGAAATTATTTACAATTCTAATTGGACGATTAAAAAATACTCATTAGAAGTTTGGAACTTCGTAACAGTTTAGTTCTAAAATGACCAGAAGGATAAATCAAAGACACCAAGAACGGAAGGTATAATCTCGGGCACATTCGTTTCTTGCTTATTGGCGACTAATCAATAGGAGCCGTTATTACGCCCTTTACTCATTATGTATATCTGGGTGAGGAATGTGGCAAAATAGGACGGTACAACCACTTGTCCGAATGTGTAAACCAGCAGTAGTGAAGCTAACTTCATGCGAACTTTTCGACAATGCGTTTTCAAAACCAATTCATTATAATATATATATATATATATATATATGTGTGTGTGTGTGTGTGTGTATAACAAGACTTGAAATGGAACCAATACCGCGGCTATTGTGTCACTACCCAATAAAAGCATTATGATACGGAAAATATACATGGTGCCAAAAATACTTTTGCCGAGTCGCTATTTGTTACTAACAGAAAGGATTGAAATGTATGCTAAAATTCACCTAAATTAAGAACAATATCTTTCAGATAATAATGTCAGAAATTCATCTACAATTTGATAACTGATTTAAATTAACGCCATAATGTAATGATTAAATGGATTTGTGAGGTTTTAAAATGTTTGTCCTCAATTTTGGTGAAATTTAACTAATCAAGTAAATCATATTGTGGATAACCATTTGCAGGTTTCGAAAATATTAAAATATGTGAATAGGTTTTCAATACATTAGCTAAAGTCTGTGATTGAATTCGAGACATGAACAGCATAATCCACAGTCCATCTGTTCCACTTCTCTTTTTCAATTATATAGCGTGCTTGAAGCGTAGTAGTCGAATATTACCTGAGATTAACATGCAGAAAACTTTCCAGACCTATCAGTTAATACATTATTCATTTTCAGGTAACTTTATTGCTTATAGAAATTATTTACAATTCTAATTGGACGATCAAACAATATTCAGAAGAAGTTCGGAACCTATTAACAGATTAGTTCTAAAATGACCAGAAGGTTTAACCAAAGAAACCAAGAACGGAAGGTATAATCTCGTGCACATTCGTTTCCTGCTTACTGGCGACTCATCAATAGGGGTCGGTATTACGCCTTTTATCCATTATATATATATATCTGGGTGAGAAATGTGGCAAAATAGGACGGTAAAATCTCCTATACGAATGTGTAAATCAACAGAAGGGAAGCTAACTTCATGCGAACTTTTCGACGTGACAACCTCAAAGCCAACTCATTACATATATATAACAAGTATTTAAATGGTACCAATACTGCGGCTATTGTGTCAGTACCAAATAACAGCATTATGGTATCGAAAGTATACATGGTACCAGAAATATTGTTGCCGAGGTGCTATATAAATAAATAAATAAATAAATGAAGCAAGCGCGTTATTTCCTCTAGTCATAATATTTATATACCTCAGACTGACCTTTCTTTAGATATTCGCGTGTCACATGTGCGTGTGTGTGTGCATTTTTATAACCATTGCTTTCATCATAACTAATTTAGACCAGAGTGGCTGAATAATAATTTATCAATTGCATGCGATAACTATTAGTTTTACACACTCAATGCAAATGATGTAACTGAGATGGGGGAGACCCATAATTCAGAAACACTCGTCATAAAACCATGCCATGAGTGATAAAACCAGAAGTCCGAACGACTAATGCACATGTCAAATTACAATTCAAACCACTAGGTTGTACTCAAGATAGAGAAGTTAATAGCAGTTAATGGCACACGCCACGCATGTCCATGTGTATGTGTATGCATAACTAAAAAACTTGGTTAAATTATTTTATTTTGATACACATGTACGTACATCTAAATGAAACTGCAGTCAATAGACATTAATTTACCCTTTGCACGCGTCAGACAAATTATTACTTATAACTATTGTATTATTAGAATAATTTCAATAGGTAGGGTGGGGGTGCAAAACAGAAAATTAGGGTTGAAATCACTAATTGTTTTAAAATCAGACGAATATTTAGAGAGGAAATTTTGAAGACTATATTCATAATAATTGATTATTCATTTCTTGAATAAAAGCCCACTAATTATTCAATCTTAATCTGATGTTCTTAATCTTTTACTGGAGCTAGCTTCAGTTACCAATTCATGCAATCGTCCTTTTTCTTCCACTAGCTAGTGCAGTATTCCAAATCGGACCTAAAGATTTTTCAACGGCTGTTTCATTCATAATATTATCTCTAGATTTAATTTCTATAGATTCCCTAATCCATCTCGTCATCCTATTACGACTACATATTGCTATGCGTTTGCATTCCTCCCAGTCGATAGTATGCCCAGTCTCCACTACATGACGAGTAAGATCAGATTTAGCAATATGTCCATATTTACACGCAGTTTTATGTTCACCTCTTCTTACTTTGATTGGACGCATGGTTTCACCAACATACTTGAGACTGCAATCATTGCATGGGATCTCATACACTCCTGAAGTGTCTAAGGGTTCAATCTTTTCTTTTTGGTTAGGGAGTATAGTGCCTAGTGTAAGGGGCTGTTTTAAAACGGTTCTTATATTGTATTTTAAAGCTATTGATTTCACTTTCCTACTTAATATAGAGTCCGGTAATACCATGACCTTCCGCTCTTCCTTCTCCTTATCCTCTTTTATGTATCTCAAACTAGGATTAAATTTCTTCACCATGTCCCTCATTGTTGTATCTATTAAATGAGGAGGGTAACCATTAGTCTTGAATATATCGCGTAGTCTGTCTAATTCTAACTTCCTATGCTTTATATCTGTTAACTTGAGACTTCTTAATGTTAATGACTTTAAGATACCGACTTTCATACGAAACGGGTGATTGGACTTGAAATTAAGAAGGATTCCTGAATAAGTATCCTTCCTATAAATATCTCTTCCCAATTTCTGACCATTTCTAATTAATTTGACATCCAAAAATGGTAATTCACATGATGACTCCTTTTCAAATGTAAATTGGAGTTCGCTCATTCGATTAGCTAAATTTAAGAAATTTACCAATTCATTATCACCATGGTTCCAGATCAGTAATATATCATCCAAGAAACGTAGGTACACTTTTGGTTTCAATGGAGTCTTATCCAACAGATTATTTTCCAAATAATGCATAAAGATGTTTGCTAATGGGACCGACAAAGGCTGTTACATTGGGCCACATCTAATTTGTTTATAAAATTGTTTCCGAAATTTAAAATAAATAGAGGACATAAATATACACATCATCTCCATGACGTGTCCAAACGTCATTTTGCTTCCTTCTAATATTAATGGGTGATCAACTAGGAAATGTCTAAAACAATCCAGAGCCTCAGGTACCGGTATATTTGTGTACATAGATACTACATCTAAGCTTACTAATCTATCCTTTTCATGTAGTACACATTTATCCACAATTTCAACTAAATGATATGAATTTAGCAAGGTATGTTCTAAGAAATAGGAATATTTTCTTATTCTATGGCACAAAAACTTTGAAATTTTATATGTTGTGGAGTGTTGTACATTCACTATAATTCTTAAAGGATCACTCGGTTTATGTACTTTAACTAAACCATAAACTCTGGGCGTATCTGTATCTCTTTGTTTGAGAGTTTTACCATGCGTCGAATCCAATTCTTCATTAGCAATCATATTATTGATTAATAATTTTACTTGCCCTTGTAACTTATCAGTAGGGTCTTTTGTTATTTTAGTGTATACTTCAGCATTATTTAACTGTTCTATCATTTTATTGTTATAATCAGATTGATTCATCAGAACTGTAGCTCCTCCTTTATCCGCCTTAAGACATATAACATTATTTGATACTAAATCCTTTCTGAGACGTTTAATTTCATAATTAGGCTTAACTTTATCCTCTTGGTGTGTTAAAATCATTGAGGCAACGTCTAATTCAAATTTCACCCTATCATTATCCGAAAAAAGCTTTGTCATTTTTACAGCCTCAGTAATTAATTCGTTTCTAACCGATCTTTCATAAGGGATAGCCATGTTTAAACCACGGTTAAGTAGTTCAACTTGATCCTTCTTAAGATTTAATGTTGAAAGATTTACTATTCTATTAGTCCCGATTAAATTATCATTTTCTTGTGGTCTATAAATTCACAAATCAGCTAATTTTTTATCATGTCTAATTCTTACTTTTTTTATTTCTCTATTAGGGGCTTTATCACTGAAATCCTCAATGCATTTAAAATCATCTGCGTGCAAAAGAGAAGTTAACATCGATCTTAGTTTAGTTTTTTCCTGAATAAGTATAATCTTACGTTTAATTAAATCACGAATCAAAGTTTTTATAATATTTATACAAAGGTCATGCTTAAAAGACTTAGCTTAAAATATAATTTAAAACGGAAACATTTAGGAATAACATCACGTTTTAAACAAATACTTAAAAAGGAAATATTTGACACTTGCCTCACGATTTGTTGTTTCAAAAATGTATATTTATTATACCATTTAACGGCAATGCTGCTATAATTCCATGTTAAATGTTTCTTGAAGGAAATTCTTTGTTGCGAATCTGGATTAATTGAAATTACCTGATCTGCCGTTTGACTAACGCAGCTTTCATTGTTCCAGTAATTTTCTTTTAGCAAAATATTTCGACCTATTTTGACGTAGGTCTTCATCAGTTGCATTTCAGCCACTCTGGTCTAAATTAGTTATGATGAAAACAAAGATTATGAAAATGCACACACACACATGTGACACGCGAATATCTAATGAAAGGTCAATCTGCGGTATATAAATATTATGACTAGAGGAAATAATGCGCTTGCTTCATTTTTTCGTGAAATGCAACTGATGAAGACCTACGGTAAAGTAGGTCGAAATATTTTGCTAAAAGAAAATTACTGGAACAATGAAAGCTGCGTTAGTCAAAACGCAGATCAGGTAATATCAATTAATCCAGGTTCGCAACAAAGAAGTTCCTTCAAGAATCCACAGTTCATCTGTTTCAATTCTCTTTTCCAAATTTATAACGTGCTTGAAGCGTAGTACACGAATAATACCAGAGATTGATATGCAGAAATCTATGTAAACCTATCCATTAATGAATTATTGATTTATAGACAAGTTTATTGCTTAAAGAAATTATTTGCGATGCTAATTGGACTATCAAATAATATTCAGTAGAAATTTCGAATCTAGTAACAGATTAGTTTAAAAATTACCCGAAGGATAAACCAAAGACACCATGAACGCACGGTATAATCTCGTGCACATTCTCTTTTGCTAATTTATTGTGTGCTTGAAGTGTAGTACTCGAATAATACCTGAAATTAACATGCAGAAATCTATGCAAACCTGAAAGTTAACAATTATTTATTTTGAGGTATGTTTGTTGCTTATAGAAATTATTTACAATTCTAATTGACTGATCAAACAATATTCAGTAGAAATTTGGAACCTAGTAGCAGATTAGTTGATAAATAACCAGAAGGACAAACCAAAGACACCAAAGTATAATCTCGTGCACATTCGTTTCGAGCTTACTGGCAACTCATCATTAAGAGCCAGTATTACGCTCGTTACCCACTATATATATCTGGGCGAGGAATTTGGTAACCTCCTATACGAATGTGTAAATCAGCAGAAGTGATGCTAACGTCATTCGAACTTTACGACAATGCAACATCAAAGCCAACTGATTATAATTTATATATATATATATATATATATATATATATATATATTTATTTATTTATTTATTTTTATAACAATTCTTGAAATGGTGCCAATATCGCGGCTGTTGGGTCGGTACCTAATAACAGTATTATGGTACAAAAAATATTGTTGCCGAGTCACTATATTTTACCAACACAAGGATTTAAATGTATGCTAAAATTCACCAAAATTGAGAATAATCTATTTCACATAATAATGTGAGAAAGCCAACTACAATTGGATAACTGATTTAAATTAACGCCATAGTGTAAGTGGAGTTGCAATGTTTTAAAATGTTTATTCTCAATGTTGGTGAAATTTAGCTTATCATGTTAATTGTGGGTAACCATTTGCAGGTTTCGTAAATATTATATTATGTGAATGGGTATTGAAGATCATGGCTTATGTCTTTGAATGAATTTGACACATGGACAGCAAAATCCACAGTCCGTCTGTTCTAATTCACTTTTCCAAATATATAGCGTGCTTGAAACCTAGTACTCGAATAATACCTGAGATTAACATGCATAAATCTATGCAAACCTTTCAGTTATTGAATTATTGATATTGAGGTAAGTTTATTGATTATAGAAATTATTTAAAATTCGAATTTAACGATCAAAAAATATTAATTAGAAGTTGATGTGGACACTCGTTTTAATTTGATGAAGCAATATTTACAAATTATATTCGATTTTTCATGTTTTGTGAATAGTAAGAAAAGTAATAACGAAAATATTATATACATGTCTCAACCCAACTTCACGTACGTTTGTCAAAATT
Source organism: Eudiplozoon nipponicum (assembly GCA_029291075.1). Lineage (NCBI taxonomy): Eukaryota > Metazoa > Platyhelminthes > Monogenea > Mazocraeidea > Diplozoidae > Eudiplozoon > Eudiplozoon nipponicum. The sequence continues at coordinate 26,559 of JAQBSW010006038.1, forward strand.
TATAACAGGTTAAATTGAAAATTTAAAAATTTTTAAAATCTTTAATCGGGGATACATCATAATAGTCATAGAAATATGGGTGACCGTACGAAGTTACCGCTTCCTGAAAAGAAAACGAGCCTGTACTAACAACCTGCTCGTACATGTCTTGACAAGGTTTACGGTTTACACTGCCATAGATAAATGTCCCAACCGCGGGCGGTACTAGGAGATGGTAACTCTTCTCTCCGTCTGTTCGGTTGCAGGTCGCTAGATTACTTGAAGTTGGCACAGTATCGCCATGCATCCAGTCGAAACCAACAAAATGCTCGGATGATCGCGCGCGCTCCACCTGGCGGTGAAGATTATGATGAGTTTTATCATTCGGTACGAAAATATCATTGGATTTAATCTCACCCATAAATGCATTGTCATAAGCTTTATTGTGGAACATTTTTGGTACGTACATCTAAAAGAAATCCATGAAAATTATTTACACATTAATAATGCCTAATTTCTTACGGTGAATTCGGGATTCAATAAAATATGAAAAATCTGCAATTGAATGACATGAAGTTAATAAAGAATCACACTAGATAGAAAATCGGGACTCGATTCAAAATTAGTAATAGTTAACACATATTTAGATACAGTTGAAGAAGTACATTTACGATGAACATTTATATTATTATGTGAAAATAGTACATTAACGATTCAAAATACGATTACAATTAGTTCTGCATAACATGAAACGTAGCCAAAGACATTTTTATCTTCCATAACACGTTATGCTCTGTAACCGAACGCTCACTAATCTAACAATAACTTTGTTAAAAGTTAAATACCTCGTTAATATTATCCAAATAAAAATTAGAAAGCCAATAAAACCATGAAAAAATTATCCACATTAAATGGACATTTGTTGCCCGGATGGAGATAATAGTTATTTAATTCAAGTTTCTAATTTGTTATAAATAACAACCCCATTATATATATATATATTGATAGTTTCTAATTTCACCATTTAAAAAATGTAAGAACAAAACAACGTACTCCATGGAATAACATTTATTAATAAATCTTATTTCTAGTATGCAACCATTGTTGTAGATTCGTTAAAGTATATTCGTGGGATTGGATGAACGAATATGCAACGAATCAAGGCTAATAATAGACTCTAATGAAAATAAGGTATGTAAATATTATTACATGAAATACATTATTTATTCTTCTCTCTCTATATATATATATATATATATATATATATATATATATATATATATATGTCAATATAAACTGAGCATTGAACAATTTAGAGAGCGGATTCGTCCTTATTGCGAATTCCTCAAGTTCTGTCCGGATAAAATACAACACTGCAGTTTAAGATGTTTTAGACATTTTATTAGTAGTAAAAACGGCAATGACTTCATCTGGTTAAAAATTGTAAGAAAATGTACTCTAGTACAGCACAGCTGCATTTCCAATTAAAAAGTTTGATATATGCACATGACACGGAACAGTTGATATTATTATGATAAACGGAAAATGAATTATATTACTCGAAACAGACTAAACTTGTTTGTCCAGTTACAAACTGGAAGTCGGTAGAACAACTTTAAATATACTACGACCTTATTTTATTGCCAATTTTCGGAGAAATCGTTTCAGGAAATGCATACCAGCAGATTTCTTGATTGGACACATTCATAAAAAAGTCGCGTATATAATAAGGTAGTTTTAAGTACATGTTGTATAACTGCCAGAGAGAAACCTATTTCTGATTCATAAAATCCAATTCCGCAATACAAAGATGAAAGCCAGTTGACAAACTTTTTTATCAGAGATTCCGTTCGCTTCCATTTGCTTAAACATTCGGCAATCTGTTGAACAAGTTGTTAAAGTAACTTACTGATTCAATGCACCAACAAACGCAATGGGTTTGCCTCAACTGACCGTTTCCTACAACTAGAATTAGCCTACCTTCGTTTCCTGTTTTCTCAAGTGCACTCCGTTGATACCATGGTAGTCTGGCGAGCCAGTTGCTTATGTGGCTTATTAGGACAGATTATTAAAGGAACTTTAAAAATGGGTTAGCCTCCACTGACCATTTCCATATTACTAGAGCTAGTTTACCTTCGTTTCCTGTTTTCCCAGGTGCACTCCGTTGATAACATGGTAGTATGGCGAGCTCGTTGCTTATGTGGGTTATTACAACAGATTATTAAAAGTACATTAAAAATGGGTTTGCCTCAACTGACCGTTTCCTACAACTAGAGCTAGCTTACCTTCGTTTTCTGCTTTTCCAGGTGCACTCCATTGATAACATGGTAGCCTGGCGAGCCGGTTGCTTAAGTGGCTTATTACGACTGATTATTAAAGCTACATTAAAAATTGGTTTGCCTCAACTGACCGTTTCCTACAACTAGAGCTAGCTTACATTCGTTTCCTGTTTTCCCAGGTGCACTCCGTTGATAGCATGGTAGCCTGGCGAGCCGGTTGCTTAAGTGGCTTATTACGACAGATTATTAAAGCTACATTAAAAATGGGTTTAACTCAACTGACCGCTTCCAACAACTACAGCTAGCTTACCTTCGTTTCCTGTTTTCCCAGGTGCATTCCACTGATACCATGGTAGCCTGGCGAGCCGGTTGCTTAAGTGGCTTATTGCGACAGATTATTAAAGGTACATTAAAAATGGGTTTAACTCAACTGACCGCTTCCTACAACTAGAGCTAGCTTATCTTCGTTTCCTGTTTTTCCAGGTGCAATCCGTTGATACCATGGTAACCTGGCGAGCCGGTTGCTTAAGTGGCTTATTACGACAGATTATTAATGGTACATTAAAAATGGGTTTGACTCAACTGACCGTTTCCTACAACTAGAGCTAGCTTACCTTCCTTTCCTGTTTTCTCAGGTGCATTCCACTGATATCATGGTAGCCTGGCGAACCGCTTGCTTAAGTAGATTATTACGACAGATTATTGAAGAAATATCAACAATGGCAGCTTTTAAAACTTTTTAGTTCAATAGTAGATCATATATGTATAAATTAGTTACTATTTATAAAAATAAAATATTTCACGGCAAATTAGATTTCGCATCAGATGCTCATATGAAGAAATAGTTACCTCCTCACGAGGCGAGAAAGATGTTTCTGGTTTCATATACCGCGGATTAGCATATTGACTATGCTCCTGGTTGTTTATTATCCGGTTCTCTTTGTGTTTTTGTTTTCTATACTGCTGCTGCTGCTCTTGTTCTTGTTGATCTTTTTGAGCTACATTTGTATGCTGTAGTTGGGGCTGACGGTTATCATTCTCTTTTGGTTTTTCTTTTTTTCGCAGTTTTTGTTGTTGAGTTGAAGATGTAAGCTTAGGTGCGACAAACGATTTATGGCCGGAGCGTCCGAAAATTGCTAAATGCGACTGCATCCAATCGAAATCACTTTCGCGTACACGCCAATATCCGCCTTTTCTGCGTTCCCCACTCTTACGTGGAACCCTTTCGAAATGCCTGTTTAAGGACAACGTGTGTCTTATGGAGTTCTTCAGCAGACAAAAATGAAAACCAAAATAAAATATCCAGTAAGTGATGTGGAAATAAACGCGCGAAAACGAAATTTGAAAATGTTTTTGTCCAATTCCAAAACCTTAATACCAATAATTGTTAGGAAATAGACGTAAATAGCAGGAGTAACCCAATTAGTCTGTGTTACGTAAATCACAGTGACGGGCTAAAAAGCTAATATGAAGATGACCAAGTTTATTAAGCTCCCATAAATTACGTAGAATGAAAATTCGTGGTTAAATTTAAAAAATATAATATTATATATTAAATACTGTTTGTTGCGGAGAACTAATATATATGCAAGTATGCATTAGGTGTTGCGAACCTAGTAAGAAATTGGTTCAGTTGTGACCAGAAGGATAAACCAAAAGCAGCATGAACGGAAAGTATAATCTTATGCACATTCGTTTCGTGCTTACTGGAGACTCATCAGTAGGAGTCTTTGGTTTATCCTTCTGGTCACAAATGAACTAATTTGTTACTAGGTTCGCAACAACTAATACATACTTGCATATATATTAGTTCTCCGCAAAAAACAGTATTTAACAGTTATAAATTGAATTGATTGATGTCATGCTTACCGCGAAATGTGATAACTGATATCGATCAAGGCCATAAATTATGGATTTACTGGAGTAACAGGTGTTCAGAAATTTTTGTAATTCTCAATTTCGGTGAACTTTAGCATAAATTGTTATCCATCATGTTGGTACCATGTTCTGACTCGGAAACCATAGTGTTAGTACCATTTACCTTTTCGGTGCAATAATGTTGGTATCGGTTACTAACACAATAGCCATAGTGTTAGTATCCTTTACAGACTCGGTATATATTATATATAGTGTGAGTTAGCGTTGAAGTCGCATTGTCGTAGACTATATGATGTTAGTTTCACTATTGCAGGTTTACACATTCGTCTAGGAGATTGTACCGTCCTAATATCCCACATTCTTCACTCAAATATATAATTGTTAAAGGGCGTAATACCGGCTCCTACTGATGAGTCGCCAGTAAGCACGAAACAAATGTGCATGAGATTATACTTTCCGTTCATGCTGCCTTCGGTTTATCCACCTGGTCACAGCTGAACTAATTTGTTACTAGGTTCGCAACACCTAATACATACTTGTATAATATTAACCATTTGTATTTAGTTTCTGTTTTCAGAAGTGTGAAATATTTTGCGCAATGTCTATGTTGACTAGGCCATGCTTAATAATACAGGTACTGCCAGGTAAATTTTATCACAATGCCTATCGAAAGCAGATGCATACTTTACAAACTAAACCTCATTTACGATCTTTTTCTTCAGTTCTTGGGCAAATAATGTTGAAGTATTACTGAATCAACTAACAAAATATATACTCAATGTAGTACACAATAATAACGTCGTAAAGTCCATCCCCTCCTCAACGTGGTACGACGGTGTCAACCATGTCTCGATGGATGATCGTACATGGGCTAACGGGGCTATGGCGGTGGTGTCACCAGGGCGTGGTGGATTTCCGACCGGCAATCGGATCTCCTATAAAATACCACATGAGCCCGACGACGGCACCATGACTCGGCGTGTGTTCCCCGCCACAAAAGGGTTCAACAGCCACAGGATTGCATGGACTCCTGGACAGTACCCCGTACTTCCGAATGGCGAATGAGCTCTCAACAGCCAACGGCAACCATGCAACTTACTGCTGCCTTGCAGACTGCGCTTGGATATGCAAAGGCTAGAGGTGCGTCCTCGATCAAAAAGCCGAGTGGTGAGGGGACACCACTTGTACCAAATTCCCAAGAAACTCCATGAAATGTCACAAATCAATGGAGCCGGCTTATCCTCCAAAAGGAGTCAGCCGCAGTAAAGTAAAGTAAAGTAAGTAATAACGTTTCGGATACCTAATATGCAAATTTTGTTTGTTTAGAGTACAATGTATTGGAAAAGCTCCATGCGATCGATCAATTTAAAATTGTCTGTTTTTCAAATGCCATAGCCGCTCAGTGCGCTTCGTAGTCGGGATAAGCCTATAGTCTAATCGATGTTAGGTAGTTGTAATTTTAGCCAGATAGTAATTCTCAGGATTTAAGACTTCAAAATGCATGTAATGACCACAATTATAATAAAAATGATCTAGTGAATGAGCTACACATGCCAGATTGTGCAACACTTAGCCTATATAAGCAATTTTAAGATATTCCAATACTTTAATTCAGGTTTCCGATCTTCAAGTAAACATAAATCCAATTTCATTTATCCAGTTGTCGAACAAAATAGCAAAACTACCGCTAGTGGCACACACTAACGAGTTAGGAACTTCCATGATCATCATCAGAGTACGACGGCAAACTGATTAGCGAGGATATATATATATATATATATATATATATATATATATATATATATATATATATATATATATATTGATAGTTTCTAATTTCACCATTTTTCAAAATGTAAGAACAAAACAACGTACTCCATGGAATAACATTTATTAATAAATCTTATTTCTACCAGTATCTACAGTCACTGTTCTGGATTCGATAGTATATTCGTTCATCCAATCCCACTGTACATTTGTCGTAACCAATCTCCTCTTCGTTTTGCTAGCCTTTGTTTTGCGCAATTTAGACCACTCCTTTTGTGTAACGTCAATTGGTGTGTCATCGCTTTCATTGTAATTGCGTCCGTGATTCATGTATGTGTCGTATTTTGCGAAGCGTTGACTATTTTTAAAGGCATGTCAGTTATGTAGGAGTTGCATTCATGCGCACCTGGAATAATTTTAATTACCTGATCTGCGTTTTGACTAACGCAGCTTTCATTGTTCCAGTAATTTTCTGTCATTATAATAATTCGGCCTTGCTTACCGTAGGCCTTCATCAGTTGCATTTCACTTGTTTCGTGAAATGCAACTGATGAAGGCCTACGGTAAGCAAGGCCGAAATATTTTGATGACAGAAAATTACTGGAACAATGAAAGCTGCGTTAGTCAAAACGCAGATCAGGTAATTATAATGTCAGTTATGTCTTTGTTCAAGTCCAATTTAATTTCTTTTTGAATTATTTTCTGCACGTTTAAGCAGGGCTTCAGCTTATTAATTGCAATAGCTTCAAAAGCCAGAAGCATGTTCTCTGTTTTTGCCTTGTAGAGAACTGAAAATTTGTTACTTCAATCAGCATGACCTGTGAGTAGTACATGTTCGCAAATTGCTGATTTTTGTGCAGGAGCTGCACCCCTCTTTAATAGTTTTGAGGGAGATGCTGATTGAAGTAGAGCTAAATTTGCTTCGCGAAGCGTTGAGAAATAATGGCTATCCGGATTGGTTCATCGAATACAACTTGAGGCAACGCAACAAAATCGAGGCCATTTTGGAAGAAAATCAAACTCCCCAGATAGTAACGCTTAGTGTTCCCTTTTGAGGTGATCTTCCAGCGGAAATCTTCAAACGAAAAGTAATTCGAGCGTCAAAAGCACAGTTTCCATCAATACAGGTGAGAGTGGTGTTCAACACAACAAAACTGATGCGCACGAATGAAAAAGATAGCCTCTCTGTGACGTCAACACCTTTGTCTGTATACAAAATTCAATGTACCTGCAACGCTCAGTACATCGGCAGATCAAAAAAGTGGCTCGAAACTAGAATAAATTAGCATCTCCCTCAAAAACAAAAGAGGGGTGCAGCTCCTGCACAAAAATCAGCAATTTGCGAACATGTACTAGTAGTAACAATTTTTCAGTTCTCTACAAGGCAAAAACAGAGAAAATGCTTCTGGCTTTTGAAGCTATTACAATTAATAAGCTGAAGCCCTGATTAAACGTGCAGAAAATAATTCAAAAAGAAATAAAATTGTACTGGAACAAAGACATAACTGACATGCCTTTAAAAATAGCCAACGCTTCGCATAATACGACACATACAGCAATTACGGACGCAATTACAATGAAAGCGATGACACACCAAATGACGTTACGCAAAAGGAGTGGTCTAAATTGCGCAAAAGTAGTAGTCTAAATTGCGCAAAACAAAGGCTAGCATAACGAAGAGGAGATTGGTTACAACAAATGTACAGTGGGATTGGATGAACGAATATACTAACGAATCCAGAACAATGGCTGTAGATACTGGTAGAAATAAGATTTATTAATGAATGTTATTCCATGGAGTACGTTGTATTGTTTATTTATATATATATATATATATAATATATATATATATATATATATATAAATATATATTTATATATATATATATATATAGAATTGCGTATTGGGTATTGCGAACCTAATAAAATATTAGTTCAAATATGACCAGAAGTTAAAATAGCTACTTGATACTTGAAACAAAGCATCATTAATTTTTTTGTATCCGCTATTAACAATAATGCAGTCAAAGTCCTTTATAAATGTAATAAAGCACAATGTTTTTAGAATGCACCCCACTGAATTCTTACCTTTATACTGTAAGCTTAGATATAAGATTTTTATCAAGCTAGTAAACAAACTTTAGTTCTGCGAGTGATGATAACATTTGATTTTACTGAAGATTGCGATTTTGATATGAACACCTGATCCATTATGTGAATACATTTTCCAGTATACACTAAGTACTATGTAGTTTGAAAAAAACAATTCATCTAAGTTTGCTTTCCATATATATGAAATGCGGTTCGATCGTCGCTGGTCTTTTTACCATTGTACACTGATGATATTCATGGAAGGTCGAAATGCGTCAGTTCGTAGCAGCTGGCAGCAGTTTTGTTATGTTTTTCGACAACTGGTTAAATACAATAGGATTAGTGTTTACTTCAAGCACGCAAACTTGATTTAAACAATCATATTGAGAAGTTGCTTAACCAGAAATTTCTCTTAATTTAGTTCTGATTGATATCCGCTATCAAATTATGTTTGCTTTACGATATCCTATAACGCCTCATATATAAGTTAAATGTTTTCCAATAATTAGCATACATGCAATTATGTTCTAGGAATAACGTATCAAATAACAATTTTTTTAAATATGATGAGAATAGTATACCGAAATTAGTATGAAAATTATTAAAATATTTTAATAATTTATTTTTTGCTCACGGAATTTTAATCAGTGGCAACTCCCACTTCAGACAGAACAACAAGCAATCTCGCTTGCTTCATTAGTTTGTTTCGAAAAACTGGTGAGGATGGACCAATTGAAGACCGCTGCTGATAACAGCAGACGATATGTTTTGTTGAAGAAAGAAAACAACTGGAATCATTATTACGTCAGTCAAAATACGGATCAGGTAACAAAACAATCAATCATATTCGGTGGGAGTACTACTAGATTCCATCAACATTTTTATTAACCTCACTCTCTTCATAACCTATTGCAAACAGGATGAGATTAAGTAAAGTGGGAATTGAGGATTACTGTAATATAATGTCAATTGAAATTTTTAATGATCCTTTGACGCATTCGGAAAAGGAATTTTAAAAAATCGTTGCATCATGGGTAGGCGTATATTTCAAACCAAACGGTTTACTTATATTTATTCCATAAATGTCACTTTAGATTAGTGTACACATGTATGCGTTTGTGTTAGTGTGTTTGTGTGTGTCGGCGCGCGTGTGTTTGGATAGTCTCGTGTATACATTCGAGTATAAAAGAAAAGTTATTAAGGCTGGATATTAGAGCTGAAAAGAAAAAAACTTTAGGAAGTAGAATAAATATAAATAGATATATCTTGAATGAGGACATCACACTTGCTACAATTTGTATCTTTTCTATAAGTATGGTGTCAACCCTGAGGATGGAACTGGAAATGAAGTCAAGAAAATTAGAAAAAAAGCTTAATTTATATACATTTTCGTATAAGCAGTGTTGCAGCGGCTTCAGAGTGACGGGACCAGTTAGAATTCATAGATTAAAACAAACAATGCACTTGGCAATGTAAAGGAATCCTGATTTTACCGATATATAAATACTCTCAATTGTTCTGCAACATCCAATTTTCGTATAAATAAACGAACATTGGTTGCGCGGGTGGTGATAACAATTATTATAATCAAGGTTGCGGTCTTGATATAAACACCTGACCCATTAATTACTTACACATGTCAGTATAAACTAAGAATTGTATAGTGTAGAAAAGGCAATTCATCCAGTAGACCGGTTTCGTCCTTATTGGGAACTCATCAAGTACTGGCCAGAATTTGCCGCGGACAGGATACGAACCTGGGCACGTCTCCTTCGGAAACTGGTGCTCTAACCACTGAGCTATCCTGCCGCACACTACACTACACACAATCTTCAGTTATATACTAACTAATGTAACTTGGTTAGTCAATTTTTCCTTTAGGTGGAGCTCATATGGCATCCATTTAGACCCAAAGTTCCAACTAACCATGCCCAATCTGTCATTACTGAACAGACACCACATTACATGGGGAAGTGGTATTGAAATGAACATTTATATAATTAAACGAACATTGGTTGCGCGGGTGGTGATAACAATTATTATAATCAAGGTTGCGGTCTTGATATAAACACCTGACCCATTAATTACTTACATATGTCAGTATAAACTAAGAATTGTATAGTGTAGAAAAGGCAATTCATCCAGTAGACCGGTTTCGTCCTTATTGGGAACTCATCAAGTACTGGCCAGAATTTGCCGCGGACAGGATACGAACCTGGGCACGTCTCCTTCGGAATCTGGTGCTCTAACCACTGAGCTATCCTGCCGCACACTACACTACACACAATTTTCAGTTATATACTAACTAATGTAACTTGGTTAGTCAATTTTTCCTTTAGGTGGAGCTCATATGGCATCCATTTAGACCCAAAGTTCCAACTAACCATGCCCAATCTGTCATTACTGAACAGACACCACTTTACATGGGGAAATGGTATTGAAATGAACATTTATATAATTAAACGAACATTGGTTGCGCGGGTGGTGATAACAATTATTATAATCAAGGTTGCGGTCTTGATATAAACACCTGACCCATTAATTACTTACACATGTCAGTATAAACTAAGAATTGTATAGTGTAGAAAAGGCAATTCATCCAGTAGACCGGTTTCGTCCTTATTGGGAACTCATCAAGTACTGGCCAGAATTTGCCGCGGACAGGATACGAACCTGGGCACGTCTGCTTCGGAATCTGGTGCTCTACTGGATGAATTGCCTTTTCTACACTATACAATTCTTAGTTTATACTGACATGTGTAAGTAATGAATGGGTCAGGTGTTTATATCAAGACCGCAACCTTGATTATAATAATTGTTATCACCACCCGCGCAACCAATGCTCGTTTAATTGTATAAATGTTCATTTCAATACCATTTCCCCATGTAAAGTGGTGTCTGTTCAGTAATGACAGATTGGGCATGGTTAGTTGGAACTTTGGGTCTAAATGGATGCCATATGAGCTCCACCTAAAGGAAAAATTGACTAACCAAGTTACATTAGTTAGTATATAACTGAAAATTGTGTGTGGTGTAGTGTGCAGCAGGATAGCTCAGTGCTTTGAGCACCAGATTCCGAAGGAGACGTGCCCAGGTTCGTATCCTGTCCGCGGCAAATTCTGGCCAGTACTTGATGAGTTCCCAATAAGGACGAAACCGGTCTACTGGATGAATTGCCTTTTCTACACTATACAATTCTTAGTTTGTACTGACATGTGTAAGTAATTAATGGGTCAGGTGTTTATATCAAGACCGCAACCTTGATTATAATAATTGTTATCACCACCCGCGCAACCAATGTTCGTTTAATTATATAAATGTTCATTTCAATACCACTTCCCCATGTAATGTGGTGTCTGTTCAGTAATGACAGATTGGGCATGGTTAGTTGGAACTTTGGGTCTAAATGGATGCCATATGAGCTCCACCTAAAGGAAAAATTGACTAACCAAGTTACATTAGTTAGTATATAACTGAAAATTGTGTGTAGTGTAGTGTGCGGCAGGATAGCTCAGTGGTTAGAGCACCAGATTCCGAAGCAGACGTGCCCAGGTTCGTATCCTGTCCGCGGCAAATTCTGGCCAGTACTTGATGAGTTCCCAATAAGGACGAAACCGGTCTACTGGATGAATTGCCTTTTCTACACTATACAATTCTTAGTCTATACTGACATATGTAAGTAATTAATGGGTCAGGTGTTTATATCAAGACCGCAACCTTGATTATAATAATCCAATTTTCGTATCAGCTCGAACTTTGACAGCACTACGCAAACGCAAATTCCTTTTAAGGAATATATCAAAAGAATCAATGTTGTTATTTTTATATATGCACAAAAACTATTATATATAGATATATCTTTTTAATGTCCATTGTCTATATCTAATTAGGAAGAGAAGGCACATAAATAGCAAAGTGGGTGAAGGCCATTTATTTTGTGAATACTAATTATCACTCTACAATCATTCATTTATGTACATTATGGGTTTTCAATTGGTTATGCTAGTGATAACAAATCTGACTCGCTTTTACTTCTATTTCTTGTTTTGGCTGCTTGATAAGTGTGTACGCGTTTGTGTATGTGCGTGTGTCTGTTTGCTTGTATACGTCATTCTCGCTGTATTGCAAACTGACGTCTGAGATCTGGTCATTATTGTTTTGATGGTTTGAGAATTAACCATTTTTTCGCATTGTTCGCTATTACATGTACATGACCAGATATCAGACGTCACTTTGCAATACAGAGAGAATAATCTTTACATGCAAACAGACACACACACAAGCACAAACGCATACACATTTATCAACCAGCCAAAACAAGAAATATAAGTAAAAGCGAGTTAGATTTGTTACCACAATCATAATCAATTGAAAACCCAGAATGTATATAAATGAATGATTGCAGAGCGATGATTAGTCTTAACGAAATAAATGCCCTTTATCCACTTTGTTATTAATGTATTTTTCTTCCTAATTAGAAATATATATGCGCGCGCGTGTGTGTGTGTTTCTAATGTGATGATGATCATCAACGCTCACAACAATACAAAAGCCAAAAGTTATTTATTTTTCAGTGTCATATGACCATAAGTTCTTTATGGCTATATGTGGACTGCAGAATAACACTAGGTCGCTCATTCCTATTGAGGAAGTTGTGTATTCAGAGTTTTCCACACATCACTATTGCAGATGACATCTTTCCTGAGAAAAGTTCGAAAAGCACACCTTTGTAACGACACAAATCAATCGCCGACATATTGCGTAAATTAAATTCAAATTTATTTACGTTGCACCAATGAGAAAAAGCAAATTGCCGTTTAACCACGTTTAACCACGTTTAACCAATAGTATGCAAGTACACATATTGCATGCTATTTAAGCACGGTAATTTACCATGCAAGTCAGTTGTGGCATTTGCCTTCTACCTGCTTCACGCGTGTGCGTTCTGTCGGCTGTCAATACGTGTGCGCTCTGTCGGCTGTCAATACCTACTCATCTTGATGCGGGATACCGGAGAGACGAGCCAATTGAGTGCAGGACCTGCAGGACACCATACACAACGCGATCACAGCTCAACCACGGGAGCGAAAACTCAACCAGAGTCCACCCAAGGCTCTAGGACATCTTCAACTCTGAAGACTTCAAGCGAACGTATTACCCGGCCCTCTTAAGGGCCCCCATATCAGTAACTAATCTCTATTCAGAGCACCTTAACCGAGTTTGTAACGTCGTACGGCATTTACTTGAAGCCGGGGCGTTTACACCTTTACGAATACGATTAACACCCAGAGCAAATTAAACAACTGTCCATTGGGCCGGAATCAATGCTTTATATGAAGTAGGTAACCGCTCCAAATTGTCAATTAGCAATAAGCAGCAGTTAAATCGAACAGGTAAACAAGAATGTCAATCAATTCCATGCGAACCAACATTTTATAGTCTATCCACAACTTTCAAGATGAAGCGTGCATTCCATTCAATCACACACACAAACACACACGCACACACATATATATATATATATATATATATATATATATATATATATATATATATATATATATAATATAGTAAATATCATGGCAATGGCAAGCGTTAAGATTAGGCTATTTAATGGAATCTTATTTCTTTTAATGGGGTCTCAAAACGAATCCTGTCAGCAACGAGCGCATTTATAATAAACGCGAAACCCTCGTCTAGAATATGGATTTCCTTCCAGGTAAAACGGCTTGAAGTATGAGGCATATTAAAAATGCTTTATCAGGTAAGTGACCCGCACAGAGCCAATGTTATTCAAAAATAATTATACAATTTAAAGTTCCTAAACAACAATCATACGCATCTCAAAATTTTCCCTAAAATTTTATCAATAAACATTGAACATTAAAACGTATTTGGAATCAGAAATTCACCTGTTCGCTTTGGTTTTGATCTAAATGCTTAACCTTTGCAAATATATTTTTATTTAGTCGCCTATACCTAATAATAATTTCACATCATCATCATCATCATCATCATCATCATCATCATCATCATCATCATCATCATCATTCATCATCATCATCATGTCCAGCCATATAGTATCTCAGAGCATAAAACAAGGTATATTGCATGTATAGACACCTTAATTGTAGATTAATTTATTGCAATTTACACTTGTACAAATATAGAACACTTTAGAATTTGTTAAAATAAAATGTAAAAAAATAATATTTTAATATAAATTACCGACCAATCCGCTTTAGAATTCTTGTAATATGGAAAGTTGTCCTTCATAAATTGACAAATTTCAGCAAGCGAAACTTCCTGTTTTCCTGACTCTGCAATAGCTAAGCAAATAATAGAAATGTAGGAATAATCGGGTTTGATAATGTAAGGCGTACTATTTCTATCTCGCAAAAAAGGACCAGTTAATCCATTCATGCTGGTCAGATCGCACCAAAAATTGAGTAAGGGACAATTGACAAGAATCAATTTACCGTCACGAATCAACATAAAGTGAAATCCTTCAGCATAACTTATAAACAGTTTAATAAATTTCTAATTGTGTTAAATTTTAATATTGTAAACAAAAAATTCTACTACAAACAAGGAAATCGTACCACATATATATTTATTATTGCAAACAGAATTTGTTGTTTTTTGAAATTTGGTTGCGAAGTGCCAGCTTCATATTTGCCATTGCCGCGTTTTGCGTACGACGGTTGTAGATTTACACGGACAGTTTCACAAAGATCCGATTGATTACAATTTCCAATTTCGTTTTGCCTTCGATCGAGCTCAGTTTGTATTCGTCCCAATGCAAATGCGGTTCTATCACATCTTTGTTTACTGACAACGTTTCGGAAAGTAAATCCTCTTTCCATCTTAAGGCCAATTTATCAACTTATACACAGCAGAATACTCACAATAGCAGATTTAAGCAAATGTGGTAATCTCGTTCCTAAACCTTTCTATTTATATTTATTTTTTGTCACACTAATGGTTATAAACAGAATTTGTCTCAGTAACTAAACTCAATATATGCATATGTCTAGCGCACATGAATGCCCTCACCCAACAATTATATATATATATATATATATATATATATATATATATATATATATATATATATATATATATATATAATATATATATATATATATATATATATATCCAACTATTTGTAATTAGCAAACCAATCCTTACATCAGCTATCCCAAACTACCGGTATACATAATCTCATCTCGTGTGCAGAATGGTTTAGGTGAGAGAGAAAGTATCGAACCTTTATTGTTATAACTATACTGTTATCAATATTCAAAACTGAAAAAACAAAAACCTTGACTGTCAAATATTGTATTTTATTTTAAGCCGGGAACACAATAGCGTATTAGGTATTTCGCTCGTAGTAACAAATTAGTTCAAATATGGTGCAGCAAGTTACCTAGATGGAAAGAGAGTGAATGTCATAGCGACGCTTAGGTGAAAAATTAAAGAGAGAAAGGTAGAGAGAGTATTGACAAACTAATTGTTTTCAAAACTAATCGTAAGCACAACGTGAAGTTAATCAACTCACAGAAATAGTGGCATAAGAATATATGCTCTTATGACTAAAATAAATCATTATACCTATATATATATATATATATATATATATATATATATATATATATATATATATATATATATATATATATATATATATAGTATATATATATAAGGACATATGGTTGCTGTGAACCATGAATATTTTTTACTATAATTGTTTATTTATTACTTTAGTCACACTTTATATCAATACAATATCAATATGTATAATATATATATATATATATATATATATATATATATATGTGACATATCTAATTTATATATCTATATATCTCTATATATATATATATATATATATATATATATATATATATATATATATATATATATATATATATATATTATAATAAATGATTATTTTTCTATTGTATAATAATTTATTATAAATGTATATATAGGATGAGAAATATTGGACTCACACTGTTGCTTATATTTATATATATTCTTTTGAAATGCGAGCTTTAATAAAATTCATTGTATCCTTCCTTGTGTGGAAAACAAAAAGAAATTTTATCAGATATAAGAAAATTTCCTTTCGCATGGTCTTCTCAAATATCTACTAATGAACATATCTTTATATATAAAATTGGAAAGCAAAACAAGATAGAAATATGTGAACATAGAGAGAGTGTGAAAAATAGAAACCAATCAAATTGCGTGCGTCACATCCAGTTCAAGTTCAATGCTTGTCGTGCTTCTTCTGCTTATATAAATCCGGCTGCAATTTGTTTATCCATAAGGCTTCGTATGTGGCTAACTGTTTTAAATCAAATGGTGAATACACGTCTGATATTGCGCAACACATCATCGAAACATCGCACGTATGTTCACCAGACGAAGCATTCAAAGTAATTACTAAATTCATAAACAAAAGGGAGCTAGCCACATACGAAGCCTTATGGATAAACAAATTACAGCCAGATTTATATAAGCAGAAGAAGCACGTACAAGCATTGAGCTTGAACTGGATGTGACGCACGCAATTTGATTTGTTTCTATTTTTCACACTCTCTCTATGTTCCCATATTACTATTTTGTTTTGCTTTCCAATTTATATATAAAGATATGTTCATTAGTAGATATTTGAGAAGACCATGCAAAAGAAAATTTTCTTATATCTGATAAAATTTCTTTTTTTGCACAGAAGAAGGGTAAAATGAATTTAAATATATGTTTTTATACATATTTATACGTATTTTATATATTGATATAAAAGTAATAAATAAATAATTATAAGAGAAAATACACTTGGTAACAGCGCCAGTGTGGATTGCAGTGTTAAACGCTCATATTGTTTGGAAACTTCTGTCACCGTATGCGCCTCTGGTATTTCCACTTCAGTTTGTTGCCAATCCGATTGTATAATTGTTGACTTCTAGTCGAGGGCCTGTTTGTTCTTGACTGCATACTAGTAGATTGTTGTTGAATTTTGTTATTCTTGGCCAGTCGATTAGAATATCATGTTGATGAAGCTTTTGAATATTAAGGTCAGGTGCTTGTTGTTTTATGTAAAGGGCTTCATAAATAAATAATAATTTTTCTGATTTTGCTTTATGTAGAATTGAGAAATTGGTCGAATTGACAGGGTGCCCCGTTGCCAATATATGATCGGAAATAGCTGATTTTCCTGACGGTGCAAGCCTTTGTTAATCAATTTCTGTGGCAAATGTTGCTGGATTCTGATTATCAATTGCTTCTTCGTACGTCCGATATATGTGCTACCGCACATACATGAGAATTTGTAGACTATGAATGATTTGGAGAGAATTGGCAATTGATCTTTGGCATCCAACCTCATGATTCTCTGTGTACTAAATGTCATATTAACTTTAACACTGGGAAAGTTCTCCTTAGTTATTCTATTCAGCCGCCGTGCAATTATTGAGGCTGGTACGTCGCCTCTAAATGGTAAGTTTAGGAAAACCTGCTTGACGGTATCCTCTCTAGTACGAATCTGCCGTGGTCTGATGTTGACATCAATGAAACGCTCTGAGTAGTTGTTCATTAGCAAAATTTTCCTGAGGTAGCCCAGTTCTTCCTCAATCTTGTGTTCAGAACAGATCTTCCTGATTCTGTTTGCTAGGTTGTTTACTAAGTTTCTTTTGTGGGATTTTGGCACACTACTGTTGTAGTGAATGTATTGTCCGGTGAAAGTGGATTTTCTATGTATGGCCAGTGTCAAATCCCCGTTTGCTTCTCGAGTGAGTTTCATGTCAAGGAAGGGAAAACTGTCATCTTTCTCCACCTCGAGAGTGAATTTGATGTCTGGATCTGAGGATTTCGGAAGGGTCTGCTGCTTCTGAGATGAACAACAAAATATCATCTACATACATTTTGTAGAGTGCGCACTGGTCAATTATACCTTTTAGGCTCGTTTTTTCCAGGTGATACATGTATAAATCTGCCAGGACTGTTCGATGCAACTTCCCATAGCTACACCATTGATCTGGCGGTAGTATATCCCTTCGAATGTAAATTGCACGTTTTTAGTACATGCTAATATGAGGTCTTTGATGTCATTGGTGTCTATAGGGAAATCAAAAAATTCATTTTTGATGAGGTCACACAAGATCTCCGTTGTCTTATCCAGTGGTTTGTTTGTAAATAAGGATGAGACGTCAAGCGAGATCATTCTATTCTGTAGGATATTCTTCCCCTTCAATTCATTTTCTAGCTTGAAGGAGTCCTTGATAGTGTTTGCGTTTATGATGCTCCGTATTGGTTCAAGTAGTTTGCAAAGAAACTTGGCTGGTTTATGTTGTTCAGTGTTGATCATTGACATAATGGGCCGCATCGAGGGAGCTCCTGAGGCTGTCACGGCTTTATGAGTTTTTGGTCTGCCGTTCTCAGGTATGTGCGGTAGCACATATATCGGACGTACGAATAAACAATTGATAAGCAGAATCCAGCAACATTTGCCACAGAAATTGATTAACAAAGGCTTGGCACCGTCAGGAAAATCAGCTATTTCTGATCATATATTGGCAACGGGGCACCCTGTCAATTCGACCAATTTCACAATTCTACATAAAGCAAAATCAGAAAAATTATTATTTATTTATGAAGCCCTTTATATAAAACAACAAGCACCTGACCTTAATATTCAAAAGTTTCATCAACATGATATTCTTATCGACTGGCCAAGAATAACAAAATTCAACAACAATCTACTAGTATCCAGTCAAGAACAAACAGGCACTCGACTAGAATCAACAAACATACAATCGGATTGGCAACAAACTGAAGTGGAAATAACAGAGGCGCATACGGTGACAGAAGTTTCCATACAATATGAGCGTTTAACACTGTAGTCCACACTGGCGCCTTTACCATGTGGAAATTATAAATTTACGCAACAAGGTGAAAAGATCAACTACTCTGAGAAAAATAGCACTCGTACATGTAACAGTGAAAAATGCACACAAATGGTTAATTCTCAAGCCATTAAAACAATAATGACCAGATCTCAGACATCACTTTGTAATATTGCAATAATGACCGTTTCATGCAAACACGCATACACAAAAACACAAACGCATACACACTAACCAACTAGCCAAAACAAGAAACAGAAGTAAAAACGAGTCAGATTTGTTACCACTAGCATAATCAATTGAAAACCCAAAATGTATAAATATGTATGATTGTATAAGAGATGATTAGTATTCACGAAATAAATGGCCTTTATCCACTTTGTTATTAATGTGTTCTTTCTTCCTAATTATAAATATATTGTGTAAAATTAAAAAGGCATGGATATTATATAAATATATATATATATATATATATATATATATATATATATATATATATATAAAGGTGTTACGATATTATACTTAGATATATATATGTTTATAGGTATAATGATTTATTTTAGTCATATGAGCATATATTTATATGCAACTTTTTCTATGGGTTAATTAACTTCACGTTGTGCTTACGATTAGTTTTGAAAACAATTAGTTTGTCCATACTCTCTCTACCTTTCTCTCTTTAATCTTTCACCTAAGCGTCGCTATGACATTCACTCTCTTTCCATCTAGGTAACTTGCTGCACCATATTTGAACTAATTTGTTACTACGTGCGCAAATTGTATACATTACAGTTCCCGGCTTAAAAAATACAGTATTTGGCGGTCAAGGTTTTGTTTTATCAGTTTAAAATTTTGATTACCGTGACATAGTAACAGTACAGTTATAACAAAAAAAGGTTCGATACTTTCTCTCTCCCCTACAACATTCTGCACACGAGATGAGATTATGTACACCTTGAATTTGAGATAGCTGAGGTAAGGATTGGTCTGCTAATTACAAATAGTTTATATATATATATATATATATTTTGTTGTTGGGTGAGGGTATTCATGTGCGCTAGACATATGCATATATTGAGTTTAGTTACTGAGACAAATTCTATGATTAAAACTAGTGTTGAGTCAAAAAAATTATATAAGTAGAATGATTTTGAAACGAGGTTACCACATTTGTTTAAATCTGCTATTGTGAGAATTCTGCTGTGTATAAGTTGATAAATGTGCCTGAAGATGGAAAGAGGATTTACTTTCCGTAACGTTGTCAGTAAACAAAGATGTGATAGAACCGCATTTCCATTGGGACGAATACAAACTCAGCTCAATCGAAGACAAAACGAAATGGGAAATTGTGATCAATCGCATCTTTGTGAAAATGTCCGTGCAAAGCTACTACCCTCGTATGCAAAACGCGGCATTGGAAAAAAAGAATTGGTTGTTTACAGTCTCAAAATTGAGCATAAAGTGCAAAGAATTCATTAATTTACAAGATTTTTTAAAGATTTCATTAAATGTTATTTCCTCACAGTTAGAAGACTAAAATAATTAAATGAAAATTAGTTACGTGAGGGATAATAAATATTATTTAAAACAAGTTAGCGAGCTTGAATTAAATCCCAATCTATAGTATTTTACCGGATGCCGAATAACATTGCTAGACTAACTAACTATTGTGATCAACATCAGAATACCACGGCGAACCGCCTAGCAGGGATCAAACCGCAATGCACCTATATGGAAAGCAAATTTAGATATGAGCTCTCTCCCCATGTTGTCTCGTGTAAATTATACTTGCACAATTACTATGCAGTAACGAACATTAAAATTTTGCAGCTTTTGGCATAATTAAACAATTATTGATTGTGTGAAAGGTGGTAAAAATTATTCAAATCAAGTTTGCAAGCTTGACGTAGACATCAATGCAATTGTATTTAACCAGTCGTCGAACAACATAGCAAAACTACCGCCAACCGCACGCACTAACGAGTTAGGAACTTCCATGGTCATCAACAGAGTACGACGGCAAACTGATTAGCGAGGATCAAACCGCAATGCATATATATTGAAAGCAAAATTAGATATACGGCTCTCATCTAAAGTAGTTTCGCGTAAATTGTACTTGACTAAAATTTTGACTGAACAATTTCTTTATATATATATATATATATATATATATATATATATATATATATATATATATAATACAATAGACAATCAAAGATTGTGCATCTGATTGTAATATTCCTCTAAATCAAATAGGAAATCTTAGTGTTAATTTTATATTTCCGGTGTTTATTTTGTTAATTTCCAAAAATAGAATCGAATTACAACAAGACAATAACTCAGGTGAAAAAAATGAAATAGAATTTTGATATATTGTAGGGGTCTTTTTCGGTGTTGCTCTCTCTCTATACAGAACTTGTAGCGGCTGTGGAGATCCGTTATTATGATCAATTCCCGGCCTTTTCTCGATGGGTGATGTGAGAAGGCTAATTCGAATGATCACATATGTATTGTACACAATGCTGCATGGAAAATGCATAGTTAGTCCAGATTGACCGTGCTCTAGACGGCAACGAAACGCAATATAGTAAACACAAGTATACACAAGTCACAGTTAAACAAAATTGTCCGTGCTCTAGACGGCAACAGAGCAAAATACTGTTAACAAAGTTGAATGTCTTATACTCAAGTCACAGTTAAACAACATTGTCCGTGCTCTAGACGGCAGCAAAACGAAACACTGTAACAAAGTTGAACGTTTGATACACAAGCGATTATTCTTTCACAAATGTCTGAATTGTGGTGAATACATGTAACAGATTGAAAATATATATGATGATATAAGTAAAGTCACTGGTAAAAGTTGGCACTGATAATGAATAGACTAAAATCGTGTAAAAACTTCAATGGAAAAACTTCACAAATAATTAATCCGCTGTTTGCTATGGTTTTAACACATTTAATTATAATAATCCATTGTACTCTGAAATTCGGGTACGTAGCATTAGATATAAACAATAAATCACTTGTTTAAACTGCCAATAATCCATAGAAGAATAGAAATTCCACTATAGCACTATAATTCACCGCATGTTGCCTGCGTATTGCGCGCGGGTTTGTATATTTAATAAACAAAACCCTATTAAATACAAATAAAATTGCAGTTCAAGAAATCTCAATTAAAACTGCTTTAAACTAACAGAGATTGTTTCTAAAATCACAGTTAAGAGAAATATTGTGTAAAAACAGGGTTAGATTATTTGACCCTAAGGAGCACCATATTTGTCAAAATTGAACATCGTTGGATTGTAACGCGGAGCCGCGTGTTACATACACCCCTTCGACAATGAAAGTTATTACACAATAAAGGTGGCTAACCTTACAAGAGGTGTTAATACTCTGCCGTACCGTGTAAAAACTGATGTTGGCTCTGTCAACACTGATTCTGGTTCCTCTATATCTCGCGGCGGCGTGACGACGTCAGTTGCCTCGGTTGTTGATGTGATGTCGGGCGTCAGTCCGTAATCATCACAACTGTCTGGAGGTGGAATCGTCGTTTCTTCGTCGCCTAATAGGTCAACATCGCGGAACAGCGGGTCATTTGGATCATCTTGTTGTGCTGCTTGCAATTTCTGAGTGCTTATAGGTGAAGGATAGAGGATAGAGGCACAGAGTTCTGCAGGACGGCTTAGGGAGTCTGCGACCACGTTATCTGACCATTTGACATGAGTGACCTCATATTCATACTCGTGTATTTGTGTAAGTTGTGAGTTGACACGTGAATATAAATACTCTTTCTTTCCTCTGAGCATCGGAAGTAGAGGAAGATGGTCTGTGTAGATCTTGAACTTTCGGCCATCCAGATACTTGTGAAAGTGTAGGATCGTCCGGTAGATTGCGAGTAACTCTTTCCCTAATATATCATATCGCGTCTCGCGAGGTTGTAGGTTTTGCGATAGGTTGATTTATGCCATTGATGGACTGTTGAAATATTACGTCTATGGCAACGTCGGATGCGTCAGTGATTAATTCAAAAGGTTGAGACCAATCAGGAGAATGTAGCGTGGTCGCTTTGCATAAGGCCCTTTTGGCATCCTCGTAAGCCTGCATGTCGTTTACTTTGAGCTGAATCAGTTGTGATTTCTTGACAAAACGGCTTTCTGGCACGAGATATTTGTGAAGAGGTGCCAGAATCTTGGCAAGGCAGGGTACAAATCGAGAATAGTAATTCATCTTGCCCAAGAATCGTCGTAATGCTCGAACGGTGGTTGGAGGCTGTAGATCTTGAATAGCACGAAACTTAGCAGGTATAAGTGTCATATCTTTTTCGGAAATTTGATGACCGAGTAATTCAATTAATTGCTGTGCAAAGACGCATTTGTTGCCATAGAGTCGGAGGCCATTGACTGTTAGACGTGTGAGTAGAATATCAACATGTTGTATATGTTCGGACATTGAGTTAGAGAATACCAGGATGTTATCTAAATATGGAATTACAAATGGTGGACCATCTAGTATTTCGTCCATAACGCGTTGGAAGGTTTGCAAGGCATTCTTGAGACCGAAAGGCATATAGTGATATTCGTGAGTGCCACTTCCGGTGAATCTGAGTGCAGTATATGATACGGAGTTTTTGTCCATCGGTACTTGATAGTAGGCTTTCACTAGGTCAAGTTTTGAATACACAGTATGACCAATAGTAGATCTGAGTAGGTCAGCTGGATTTGGCAGGATGTACGAATCAGACTGTGTGCAAGAATTGAGAATGCGATAATCCCCGCACACCCTGAATGTTGCTGGTTCACTCTTTGGTACTACTACCACAGGCGACGCAAAAGGTGAGCTGGAACGTGTACAGATGCCTTGTTGACGTAGCATGGCGAATTCTTGCTCGGCGGCCTTATGTTTGTGTGGTGCCAATGGACGTGCTCGTGGAGGATGAGGAAGTGGTTTCGATTAGTTGATACGATGGGCTGTGCTGGCACGCTTTCTCTTGAGATCGGGCATGAAATAGATTGGTTTGAAAATTTCTTCATGACGTTTCGAATCATCGTCCAGTTGCGGTACATGAGGAACTGGTAATAAGCTGTATGAATGAGATTGCATTGGCGCGTGTCGTATGCTTTAGCGCTGATGTAAGCAACTGATTGTCTGCAGTGCGTATCTCTCGTGTTCTTGGACGAATGGTAAGGTCGAAGTGTTCGAGAAAGTCACGTCCAATGATGTTTCTTGTCGTATTGGCAATGATGAATGGATACTTGAAACATCTTTTTGAGTTGGAGAACGAGATTTTGTGTACTCTAACCCCAAACGTCGCTATACTGGAGTCATCGGCGCAGGTCAGATTGCTGGTGTCGACTGGGTGGCTAGGTTCGAAATAATTGTGGCGTAGTAAGCTTACATCTGATCCAGTGTCTATGAGAAATAATTCGCCAGAGGTTGCGTCACGGATGAGAAAGGATGTTGATAGTGATAACTGACGATGGGACTGGTTGCTGGCATTTGGACGTTTGATGCATGACTTTACTGGAGCCGTCGCAATAAATACAATAGTTTCAATGCGCTCTACCGCGAAAGCAACGGGCTTCGAGCCATCAGACGTTGAGCGGCCGCAGAGGAGGCTGAACTCAGCAGTTTCCGAACCTTCCATGGGCAGATCCTCCTGAGTTGTCGAATGTGACCGCGCCCACCTGAACGTCGCTTCTGTACGCGGGAATGTGTAGCCATTTCTGAGGCAATAGCGTGTGGAGTGGCCATAGCTGCGGTGATTCGGACACCACTCCGCCGGTATCTGTGGAACTGTGGCCCGGTCTCTGGACGTCGACATCCTGGTGCTGTTTCGGGACGGTAATCGACTCTGGTCACGCCTGGTCAGGTCGCGTCTAATTTGGACGGCATCGACTGAGGCCGAATTTGGCCTGACGGTGAAGTTCTTGAGCAGGCTGATAAAGCGCTCATTGGTGAAATTTGTTCGGACTGATGATGAAGTTTATTGAGACACGGACAGTCGTGAGGTGATGTAACCTTGCTCTGAGGCAGGTGAGCTGCAGTTGTGTTTCTTCCACCACTTGTCTAGACGTGTCGGCAGAACGTCGTCTTCCACTTCAACGGATTTTCGCAGGAACGTGGCCAACTCTTGGAGTGCCGAAGGAAGCTTCAGTATGAATAGACGCATCAAGATTCCCTTGGGCAAGTTGAATTCAGAGGCTTTCTGCTCCATCTCCCTGTATAGCTTGGAAGGCGTGCGGCTACCTAGGGCATCTGGCTCATCAATTCTGTAAGCCTGTCTTCCCGATCTGTTGTAAGGCGCTGCTTGACGGCGCGTTGCAGGCTCTGCCATGGCTGCGCAAATGTTCCCTCAGTGTATTGATGCTGCATGTCTTTTAGTCCGTGTCTGAAGTACGTTGGGATTGTTTTCCAGGCCATCAAAAATATTGAACCCTCGTCTGTTATATTGGACACCTTGGCCAATAAAGTAACATCGTCGA
>JAQBSW010006039.1:0-51932 GCA_029291075.1 Eudiplozoon nipponicum
AATAGAATAGAATAGAATAGAATATATTTATTTGGATTCAAATCACGCATGTTCCATCAAACAGTTAATAATATTTGAAAATTTACAATATATAAATGATCAGATAATATTATTTAATCTTAATGAAAAAGCCGACCCGAATGATGTAGAGAAATTAAATGATTTAATCAGAGACACGACAGAGGCCGATATAACGAAATGTTACAGGGTGGGCAAGCGGTCTGAATGACCAAGGCCGGTTGTGGTGAAACTGCCAAAGAGGCCGACGAACATGCAAGTTGAAGGTATTAATAATAAGAAAGAAGAGTATCCTAATTTCCACAATATAATCATTTCCAGAGACAAGACCTTTCTCAAAAGAAAATTGTCAACAGCAAAAAGGTTGAAGAAAAATCAATATCAAAGATCATGTAATCTGAAACATGCTACAATAAAGGGTGTGTCAATTGACTCTAAAATCACAAAAAACTGTGCATTACTAATGAATATTGTGAACAGCGAACAGAAGAGAACTAAATCTTTGATACCCAACAAAATAATTATAAGGAAACCAAAAAAATAGAAATCAGTAAATATCAAAAAATGTAAATTTAAGTCGTACTGTACATATACATTATTTTATGCCTATTGTAGAAGTGTTAAGAACAAAACATTTTTGCTGTGTAATTTTGTAATAAGTAACAATTTTGACTTTATAATTTTATCTAAAACTTGGCTCAACAAGGACATTGAAAATGACGAATTTGACATTCCTAATTATTTTCTATTTAGAAAAGACAGATCCCTGGATAAAAGGGGTGGAGGAGTACTTATTTAAAGTAAATCTATATTTAATGCGAAAGTGTTACATACTAGCGAATATAATACTGTCATTGACTTTTTTATCTATACAAATCGAAAACCTGATCTTAACCGCGGATTACAGACCGCCGTATGCTAGTTTTTTATGATGATAAAATATTTACCAATTCTTTTCAATTTATTTTGGACTGCCATAGTAATTATGTTGTGGTAGGCGATTTTATTATGTTGCATGACTGTGAAATAATCAATTATTTTTCTAATCATGATCTCAAGCAGATCATAAATGAACCAACTGGAGGTACGGAATGCTTAAATCATGTATATTTAGAAGTTGAAGCGTTGAATTGACACAGTTATGATGTTGTAAACTACTTCAAAGAATTGGATCACAAACAAATTATTTTACAATGAAACATCTTGAGTAGCAAAATACAGAAATTTAATTTTTAAAATGCACATGTGCAATGTTCCAGAATCCACTGGAATCTTTTTAGAGAGTTAAGCATACTGATTAATTAAACGAAATAATATATTGAAGTGTAGTCTTATCTATAGTATTAAAAAAGAGGTTATGTTTGATTGATAAAGAAATTAATTCACCACTGCTGATAATCCGTCAAAGATGAGAAAGAATTATTTTGGCCAGACTAGGATACAAACTCCTCACAGACTACATTAAATATAAGGAAAAATTAAAGCTCATACTACCTGTGGATAAAACTAAGTATGAATTTCTCAGTGAATTGGATAAAGCATTTGGCAATTTGATATGTAATCCACAGAATGAGAGCGATTTCATTGATCTATCTGATCCTTCGGGATACCAGTAACCAGGACTTGTTATTGACAGTGATGGATTGATAGAATTAATGTTAAAAATAAAATCAAAAAACAAAAATATCTCCTTTATATATCGATTGATAACCTACTTCAATTACCTTTAAATTATATAAATGCCCTCTGCAATTTTATAAAAAGAATTTTGAATAATGGGAAATTACAAATCGATATACTAACGATAGTAGCTAAACCGTTGCCAAAAGTAAGTAAACCAACGTGCGCCAGTGATTATAGATTAACCTCTATTATCCCTTCGTTTTTGAAGATAATAGAACGATTGATGCTAGATCATTTAGAACGTGTGTTGCCGGCTGATTTTGATTTATGTCAACATGGCTTTTTGAAAGATAGATCGACAACTGCTAATATTCTTTCTATGTGGAAACATGTAATTATATTAAATGAGAATAAGTTAGATGCATTAATTGCATTTATAGACATCTCAAAAGCTTTTGACACTATACCTTTTGATGCTATTTTGAATGTGATTAGTCTATTGAATATTGATCCGAATATATTTAGATTACTTAAATACTATTTATATAATCGAAGAATGAGTATTCAAATAAATGATTTGATATCAAAATCGAAACGAGTAACAAGTGGAGTTCCACAGGGATCAAGTTTGTGGCCAATTTTATTTAAAATCGTATTTGCACATTTGGAAACTAAGATCCTTAACGGTCGAGTTTGCAAATTCGTTGATGATTTAAAAATAATCTTTACAATTGATCCAAAAAATGTCGAATTCTCCAAAATAATGTGACACTAGATTTGTATGATTTAAGTAGATACTTGTTAACACTAGGGCTGAGAATAAACAGTATAAAGACGAGAGCTTTAAAAATAGGTAACAGAACAGAATTTAATTATGTTTATTTTCATGATGCTGTGATTAATGATGTTTTTGAGATTAAACTTATGCAAGAAATTAAGGATTTAGGCATAACTATTCAATGTACAGCTTCTGCTGAGAGACATATTGAAAGGATAGTAGGCAGTGCCAAGAACAGATGGGCACTAATAAATAGAAATATCTTATCAAATGATATAAAACTTCAAATGTATATAATATGGATTAGACCGGTACTAGAATATGCTGTCGCTACTTGGAATCCAATAAAAAAGGATTTGTCCAATAAGATAGAAGCTGTACAAAGAAAGGTTGTGAAACAAATTAGTCCTATCTCCTGCACTATATACGCCAATAGATTACAGTTTGTATCACTGCAAATTTATGGTTTCGGAGGATGTGCTAATGCATAAAAGTTTTCCATTTGAACCAGTGGACTGGTACCTATATGAATCCAATAGGAAATGGTCACATAGTTGGAACTAGATCTGTACATTTGGCAATATCTCCTCCTTTGGTAGGTAATGTTATGAGCAAGTTATTCTCTTTTTTGAAAATTTACAAAATTTACAATCAATTTCCAAAGGTGCTTAGAAAGACACCTCCATCTACGATGCCGTCTAAATTTTTATCTACTGAACTAGAATAAGTCTACAATCCCGTAATATTTTTGACAAAATATTTCGGCCTAACTTACCATAGGCCTTCATCAGTTGCATTTCACGAAACAAACGAAGCAAGCGCGTTATTTCCTCTTTCCATAATATTCATACCTCAGACTGATCTTTCATTAGATATTTGCGTGTCACAAGATTGTCCCATTGGAACCATTTTTGGATGTCAAATTAATTAGAAATGGTCAGAAATTGGGAAGAGATATTTATAGGAAGGATACTTAATCAGGAATCCTTCTTAATTTCAAGTCCAATCACCCGTATCGTATGAAAGTCGGTTTCTTAAAGTCATTAACATTAAGATGTCTCAAGTTAACAGATATAAAGCATAGGAAGTTAGAAATAGGTAGACTACGCGATATATTCAAGACTAATGGTTACCCTCCTCATTTAATAGATGCAACAATGAGGGACGTGGTGAAGAAATTTAATCCTAATTTGAGATACATAAAAGTGGACAAGGAGAAGGAAGAGCGGTAGGTCATTGTATTACCGGACTCTATACTAAGTAGGAAAGTGATATCATTAGCTTTAAAATACAAAATAAGGACCGTTTTAAAATAGCCCCTTACACTTGACACTATACTCCTAAACCAAAAAGAAAAGATTGAACACTTAGACACGACAGGAGTGTATGAGATCCCATGCAATGATTGTAGTCTAAAGTATGTTGGTGAGATCATGCGCCCAATAAAAGTAAGAAGAGGTGAACATAAAACTGCGTGTAAGTATGGACATATTGCTAAATCAGAACTTGCTCGTCATGTAGTGGAGACTGGACATACTATCAATTAGGAGGAATGCAAACGCATAGCAATATGTAGTCGTAATAGTGTGACGAGATTGATTTGGGAATCTATAGAAATTAAATCTAGAAACAATATTATGCATGAAACAGCTGTTGAAAAATCTTTAGGTCCGATTTGGAATAATGCATTAGCTACTGGAAGGAAAAGATGTTTGCATTAATTGGTAACTGAAGCTTGCTCCAGTAAAAGATTAAGAACATCAGATTAAGATTGGCTAATTAGTGGGTTTATTGTTCAAGAAATGAATAATCAATTATTATGAATATAGTCTTCATAATTTCATCTCTAACTATTCGTTTGATTTTTTAAAAATTAGTGATTTCAACACTAATTTTCCGTTTTGCACACCCACCCTACCTATTGAAATTATTCTAATAATACAATATTTATAAGTAATAATTTGTCTGACGCGTACAAAGGGTAAATTAATGTCTATTGACTGCAGTTTCATTTAGATGTACGTACATGTGTATCAAAATAAAATAATTTAACCAAGTTTTTTTAGTTATGCATACACATACACATGCACATGCGTGGCGTGAGTCTATTTAATAGTTTGTCAATAACTGTGCTACATCTCTGATAATTTGTTGTGGTCTTGATTCGACTATTATTATATATACAGAGGCTACATTTTATATGTAGGGCCGCATAGGATTGATTGTTTGGGACTTCATTGGTTAGAACTTGCTGCGGGACAGGTTCGTATCCTGTCCGCGGCAAATTCTGGCCAGTACTTGATGAGTTCCCAATAAGGACGAAACCGGTCTACTGGATGAATTGCCTTTCTACACTATACAATTCTTAGTTTATACTGACATATGTAAGTAATTAATGGGTCAGGTGTTTATATCAAGACCGCAACCTTGATTATAATAATTGTTATCACCACCCGCGCAACCAATGTTCGTTTAACGGTTATTAACTTGTCTATCTTGAGTACAACCTAGTGGTTTGAATTGTAGTATATCATGTGCATTAATCTTTCGGACTTCTAGTTTTATCACTCATGGCATGTTTTTATGACGAATGTTTCTTGAATAATGGATCTATCCCATCTCAGTTACGTCATTAACATTGAGTGTGTAAAACGAATAGTTATCGCATGCAATTGATAAATTATTATTCAGCCACTCTAGTCTAAATTAGTTAGATGAAAACAACAGTTGTGAAAATGCACACAAACACACATGTGACACGCAAATATCTAATGAAAGATCAGTCTGAGGTATAAATATTATGGCAAGAGGAAATAACGCGCTTGCTTCGTTTGTTTCGTGAAATGCAACTGAAGAAGGTCTATGGTAAGTTAGGCCGAAATATTTTGTCAAAAGAAAATTACTGGAACAATGAAAGCTGCGTTGGTCAAAACGCAGATCAGGTAATTTCAATTAATCCAGGTTCGCAACAAATAACTTCCTTCAAGTATACAATCCTGTTGATATTTTTAAATTCGATAATGATAATAATTTTTCATGGTTGAATAAAAGACAAGGATAATTTGTTATCAGCAGCATAACCTTTTGAGATTTTCATCTCCAAGTTTTGTATTATTGAAATTGAAATTTTATGCATTATATCATTATGTTAGTGAACAATACATACAATCAATTGCTAGTCATGGTTATCATTTTTTAATGATGTTACGCTCGAATTATACCTTATCTTTTCCTATATTTGATGAAGAATTTATCACTCTTTAACGCAGAACTTTCCGATGTTGATATATTGTACAGTACAACTAGTGAGGTTTACTTATCTACATGAGACTTATTGCACATATTTATGTGATGTGATATCGCGTTTTTATATTGTACATTTTTGTATATTATTATTTGATTGAACATTTGTGTTTTTGAATCCAAATAAAGATATTCTATTCTATTCTATTCTATTCTATTCTGATATCACATCACATAAATATGTCCATTTAATCTCGTATGGGTAAGTAAATCCCAAAAGTTTTGATAAATGATTTATCAATATCTGAACATCCAGCAGTAATATCACTGCATATGCCATATCAATTTGGTACAATTATTATGATAAAGAAATAATTGTCTTTTTATTTAATCGCATTTGTGCAATAATTTATCATATAAATAAGTATACATTTATCATCGTAGTGCACAAACATGATAATAGGAAATATTAAGGTATAATTCGAGTGTAACATTATGCATAATTTTGAACCATGACTAACAATTGTTTATTTGTAATGTTGACTAATATGATGATATAATGCATAACATTTCCAATATAATAATAGATATAGTAGAAATAAAATTTAAAAAAGGTGGTTGCTGATCACAATTCTGCTTGTCTTTTATTCAGTCACGGGAAAGAATTATCATAGTCAAAAATAAAAAGATCAGTGGGACTGTATATTTTTCTAAGCTCCTCTGGCAATTGATTCTAAATTTTCTAAAACGAAAATAACTTATCCGCAAAATTTCCAACCAAAGGAAAATCTATTTGAAAGCTGATTTTTTATTCATCAGCAAATTTGCAAACTCGACCATTAAGGGCCTTAATTTGCGAATTTGCAAATTTGATTTTAAATAAAATTGGCCCCAAACTTTATCCTTGTGGAATTCCACTTGTTATATTAGCGGTCCTGATCTGAAATCAATTATCGTAAACCAGTTGATTAGAAAAACCAAGGTGTGTCAGCTGCTGTTTGTAAAAAATTATAAAACTTGCTGTTTATCTGTGGCGATATCACGAAGGATGGCAAACGTTGAAACCCGATTAATAAAAGATGACGTCTCACTAGATGCAAAACACCAAGAATATTAGTGCAATTGACGATTATATGAGTTTGTCAAACAGCAAGGGTAAAACGCAAATAAAATAGCAGACTTAGATGAGTGCAGCAGAAAGGCAATAGCAATTGCAGACCACTATCAGTTCAGAATGTGATGCGTAAGATATGCATTGCGGTTAAATATTAGCAGGTCGAATTTGATTGATTTATGGATATTGTGCATTCTCGGTGGTCAATTATTAATCAGTTAAATTACTTATATTATTTAATTTAATTCACAACATGTTGGTGATAGTATTAGACTTGTTACAGATCCGTTAAACTACTGAATTGAGATTTCCAATTTGGGTTTCATTAAGGTCATCGAAATAATTCTATTAACTTTCCTGTTAACTTGTAAGGGTATCTTGTCATGCATTGGAGATATTTAATTTAAATATAATTGTGTAACGACACAAGGAATTGCCGACATATTGCGTAAATTATATTCAATTCGATTTACGCTGCATCAATGAGAAAAAAAGTGAAAAATGCCGTTAACCAATAATGTGCAAGTAGTCATATATGGCAATTACATTGTCATTTAAGCACGGTAAATTTACCATGCAGTTCAGTTGTCGCGATTTCCTTCTGCTGTGCGTGTCTCCGACGTGCTGTCTCCCACCTTTCACATACGCTGATTTTTGGCCTTGTTTTACCAAAATTGGCAACAACAGTAACGCCAAACTTGTTGCTGTACAACTTAAGTGACGAGGCAATTACTGCAGAACTTCAACAAAGTTGCTTAGTGAGATTCCAACGCCACAACAGAAGGAACCACAACCGAAGTAAACCCGAGCTGGTCACAAGAGTCTAGGAGTATTTCTGGACGACTACACACTTACAGACCTTCTCGGCATTTTCCAGAGAACGCAAGACCGGTCCTGTTAAGGGCCCTCCAACAGAACTAACTCTTTATTTTATGGCACTCTAAACGAGTTTGTAAGGTCGTACGGCATTTAATTGAAGCTGGGGCGTTTACTGAGTACTGTACTTTTTTGGTATAAATTAAATTGACTTTCTTTTTAATTTATTTTGGATTAAAAAAATAGATTAACATTTGCGTATACGTTTTTTTACTCTGGTCATGGTCTTCTGGGAATTTTGTTGGGTATATATGTTCTCTCTAAAGTCGTGGTCTTCTGGGAATTTTGTGGGGTATATATGTTCTCTCTAAAGTCGTGGTATTCTGAGGAATTTTTTTGGGTATATATTCTATTCAATTTTCCTACGTACAAAACTGTACCGTTCGTGCTCGACAGATTCAACTGCGGAAGATTTCAATTTTGGAAGCTGTTAGTACCTACGTAAAAAAATGTGAACAAACATTTACTGGACGTGCTCGGCAGATTCAACTGTTGAAGATTTTCTTTCAAATGGGGAAGCTTTTAGTGGGTTAGCGTTTCGTTTAAAGTATATTTATACATTTTTATCTTGCTTATAAACTAATGCTTTTAAGATCCAGCAAGATTTAAATACTGTTTGTTGCGGAGAACTAATATATATGCAAGTATGTATTAGGTGTTGCGAACCTAGTAACAAATTAGTTCAGTTGTGACCAGAAGGATAAACCAAAGGCAGCATGAACGGAAAGTTATTCATGCTATTGTTTCGTGTTACTGAGATCATCAGTAGGAGCTGGAATTGCCTTTAACCACTATATATTTGTTAGAAGAATGTGGAGGATTTGTTCTGACGTGAATGTGTATCTGTATTAAAACATATAGTTCATTAATGTGATTCACCACTATATAACATATATACCGAGTCTGTAAAGGATACTAACAATATGGCTATTGTGTTAGTAACCGATACCAACATTATTGATATCCATCATGTTGGTACCATTTTCCGACTCGGAAACCATAGTGTTAGTACCATGTACCTTTTCGGTGCAATAATGTTGGTATCGGTTACTAACACAATAGCCATAGTGTTAGTATCCTTTACAGATTCGGTATATATATTATATAGTGCGAGTTAGCGTTGGAGTCGCATTGTCGTAGACTATAGGATGTTAGCTTCACTATTGCAGATTTACGCATTCGTCTAGGAGATTGTACCGTCCTATTATCCCACATTCTTGACCCAAAAATATATAGTGGTTAAAGGGCGTAATACCGGCTCCTACTGATGAGTCGCCAGTAAGCACGAAACGAATGTGCGTGAGATTAAACCATCCAGTAAGATTGTTAGAAAGTCAGGTCCAATTTTAGATATTGATGTTCTTGTTTGGGATGGAGATAGTGAACTATTCTTTATGCACGTAGACTCCGCTTTCTCCCCATTTCCAGATTATGACAGTCATCCAAAACTGTCAAAGGTTTTTGCTAAACTACCTTCTGAATTGCAGCGACGGATTTATCCTAAGTTTGAGGCCATTAGGAAGCTATCTAATCCCATTTTGTGCCTACAAAATGAAGTAGAATCCTTGCTGTGGCCCACAGAAACCGAGCAAATAATAAATAAATACACACAGTTGGACATGCCAAACATTGGCCACATCGAGATTTTAAGGGAATTACGGAGACGTTGGTATAAAACCAATATAACTGAACATTATGCTAAGGTTGTTTTTATTTACTATCTTCCACAATCATTAAAACTATTCGCCAGGCAGCTTCTTAACACTCTGTCTATAGATGACTTATCTGAGAGATGTGAGTTAGAATATAGGGTTTTGTCCTTTTGTCCACCCCAGCAAGATGATAGGCTCTCCTCTTTAGAAAGGACAGTAGCAAACATGGCTAATGTTCTAGAAGGATTGGCCATAACAAAATCCGAGCTAAATCAAGTGAATGCTCAACCCAAATTCATGCTTAAAACTAATTATAACGGTAGGCGGCGATCGAGATCCTCACTATCCTTTAACAGATATGCCCCAAAGAACTGGTGCTATAATCACCAGAAGTTTTTTATTCATGCCAAGTCTGTCTCTGTCGTTCCAAAGAATTTCCGAATGAGTGTCAATTTCCACAGTTGACGAAAAGGACAACAGAACACAGGCGCAGTGGTGCATGAGGATCGGGAAACGTCTGGCGCAGAAAGTAGAATATCGTACTTTCTGAGCATCAACCGCATCAACGGCACCACAGGGAAGGAACCAATTAAAATCTGACGGACAACGCCGGTCGCAATCACCAGCCTACTTGTTTGCATGACCCGGCCAAACAGCCCAACGAACTACTGCACTTTCTTGATTTCAGAACCAGCGAAGAATTCATCGTAGACACAGGTACAGCAGTCTCAGTTCTCAAAGGTGATTCAATGGCCGAGATTTCGCAAGGCGTTCTACTCGCAACAGCTACAGGCGAGCCCCTACCTACTTATAGCTGTCGGTATCGCAAACTCAACATAGGTTTACGGCGTGAATTTTCTCACAATTTCATCATTGCCAAGATCTCACACAATATAATAGGCCTTGATTTCCTTTTGAAAATTCAGCTCATTGTTGATCTTGCCAATCAGAAGATCATCGACTCCTCCACCGGACTTGAGCAAAGTTTTTGGTCACTTGCCTCCGAACGTTTGGAGTCACAGGTCATTCAGCCAACCCCAATGCATCATTCAGCAGAGATATCAGCAGCTCTTCGAAAATACAAGTCGCTTTTCGATCTTAACAAGTCAGAGCTACGAGTCTCCAATACGATGCACCATATCGTCACAGAAGGACAACCTATTGCACTCAAGAAGCGACCACTGGCTCCTGCTAAGCTGAAAGCTGCCCAAGAAGAATTCTCAAGGCTTTTGGAAGAGGGAATCATCAGACCATCGAAAGTTCATGGGCGTCACCACTGCACTTAGTCTCAAAATCAAACGGATCGTACAGAGCCTGTGGAGACTACCCTAAGCTAAATTCGGTGACAAAATCTGATGCATATCCTATTCCAAATATCAACACTTTACTTGAAAATCTCAACGGCAACAATTTCTTCTCAGTGATTGACCTCAGACAAGCGTACCATCACATACCGGTAGCACCAGAGGATATCGAGAATACTGCAGGCATCACTCCATTTGGCCTTTTCGAATATCTTTACATGCCTTTTGGACTTAAGTGTGCTACTCAGACATTTCAAAGATTAATGGACAACATACTTCGCGACGACTCTGCTTATTGTATGTCATATCTCGATGACATTATGGTATTCAGTCCAGACTTAGAATCTCATGCCAAGCATCTACGAAATGTCCTCTCACGCTTATCCAACCACGGACTCAAGATCAACTGTGACAAGATGCAGATTGCAACTACATCCGTGGACTTCTTAGGGCATCGTATCACGGCCACAAGGTATTCAACCTTTGCTGTCAAAGGCGAATTCAATCAAGAATATCAAGTCACCGAAGACTGTTAGCGAGTTGCAGAAAATTCTGGGAGTACTAAACTACTATCGCAAGTTCCTTCCGGGCCTTTCAAGACAACTTTATCCTTTGTGCAGGCACCTGCGGAATCGAAAAGGACTTAGCAAGAATTCCATCATTACTTGGTCATCCAAAAACGAGGAATTACTTCGACTCGCCATCAACTCAGTAGCAAATGCCACAATGCTAACGCATCAATATTTTCAACGACCATTTCTACTCACGACAGATGCTTCTGATTTTGCTATTGGAGCCACTTTGGAACAAGAGATCGACGAATTTCGAAAACCTATCAGTTTCTACTCGCGTACTCTTCAACCAGTATAAATGAGATACGACAGTTTTGGTCGAGAACTCCTCGCCATCCACGACGCAGTACGCCATTTTATCAGCATCATGGGCAGTAGCATTTTCGTTGTTCTCACAGATCATGCACCATTAGTTCGCGCACTTCGAAACGCAACTTCAACTATCGCCATGTACCCTGCCAGAATGGAAAGACAGCTTTCACGTCTAAGCGAATGCCAATTTGACATCTTTCACGTCAAGAGCTAACAGAACTTCATTTAAGATGCTCTTTCCAGGCCAGACGTCTCGCAACAACCACCTTCTCCGTCACCATTCACTGTCAACTCCGTGGCACTCAGTGAACCTGCACTAACACAATCCCTTCTGCGAACGGAACAGCGCGGTGACATTCACATTCAAAGATCAATAGCCCGTCACCCAACCAAGTTCATATACCGTATCTGGGAAGGCTTACCTATAGTTTACTTCACGGGTACGTAGCCCAACAAGCCAGTTTTGCCGACCAGATTTCAGCGACAAGTTTTCGACTCAATTCAATCAATTTCTCCCCCAGGAAGCCAAGCGACCGTCCGAATTCTCATAGATCGTTTCTGGGGTCACAGACTTAGGCAGAACACTCAACGATGGGTCTCCGATTGTGCCATATGCCAGAAAAACAAAATCACACGGCATCCTCGTTCTAAGTTGCAACATTTCCGAACTACTTCTCGCCTTGCCATCGTCCACATCGTCATAGTTCATCTGACAAAGGTTCAAGGTTTCAGCTACCTTCTAACTATGATTCATAGATTTACACGGTAGCACAATTTCTGCGGACGAAGTAATTAACGGTTTTATCTCTGCATGGATATCCAATTATGGTGTTCCCAATGAGGTCATCACGGACAGAGGCACTTGCTTCTCATCTGATCGTTTTAAAACCACCTTGCGGTACATGGGATGCAACTTACGCCAGACGATTGCCTACCATCCCCAAGCTAACGGTATGATAGAGAGAATGCATAGGGAGCTCAAAGCTGCTTTAAAATCCTCGTCCATTAATGGCAATTGGGTCGATGCACTACCTTTAATTCAGCTTGCCATGCGTTCCCGTACTCGTGAATCCATTAAAACTTCTGCGTCACAACTCTTGTATGGCATGGATCTACGCCTGCCCAGTCTGCTCCCACGTCTACTACCCGCACAGGATGACCCACAAGACAAAGCTACCCGCCATCGACTTCATTTCGGTAACATGTCTGAACAGCAGCCGAGACATACGCCTCGTCCAGTCTTCGTTCACCCGCAGCTCCACAGCTGCAAGAGAGTACTCGTTCGCAGCGACACTGATGTTGCACCACTAAAACCAAAGTATCGCGGTCCTTACCCGATTTTGTTGATAAAACCCAAATACTTCATTATTATGCAAGGCGCGTCACCGACATCAGTAAGTATAGACAAGTTGAAACCATTTATCGAACCGCCTGATTCTGAGAACAGTCAACCTCCTACACACGTCTCAGGCTCCGTCTGCTCACAATCTCAATAGCCTGCTGTGCATAACGCGTAATTGATATTTTTGAACATTAACTTTTCGTTATTCTACGTATCAAAATTTTTAACTTTATGTTATTTATCGCATTTATCTCACGTGATATAACCAGCTTTTCTTAGCTAACAATTTTGTAGCATTTTTGAACAATTCTTTTGTATTATGCCATCTCTGAGGCAATGTTCGTGTACATATTTTTTATGCAGTTACTTTTGATTTTATGTATATATTTTTACATTGTAATGTATGTCTCACACATGATATCACACTGCCTATTTTGGTATGACCAGCTACTTGGAGCTAACGCTTTCGTGTAGCAACACTAAGTAGTTATCAGCTTGAAATTATGGTACAGGCCACTTTCAATGCATATCTCAACTTCAACAATTGCACAGAGACCACTCCACAAATATCATGACCATAACGTCGAGCACACACTCTAGCTCCTTTAGTCGTATACAAACACATTGACGACGATCCAGCCTGCCTAGCTTTTAACTTAAACCTGACAACTTCAGTGGCGATTTACTTCGGAACCCTCACCCTGCGGCTCACACTGCTCTATTTTGCCTCACGCGGTATGACCGGCCACTAGAACTAACAATTTGTGTAGCAATTCCTAGTGGTTACTTGGCATCATATCATTGTTGAAGCAACCAACAAGCATACTTAAGCCCAGCATTTATGGTACATTTTTTTGCTTAACTTGTTTCGAACTCTGTCATGCATTTCTTATCAAGTCTCGCCGAAAGGAATTTTTTTCCTTTTTCAGAGAGGAAAGTGATGTAACGACTCAAGGAATTTCCGACATATTGCGTAAAGTAAATTCATTTCGATTTACGCTGCACCAATGAGAAAAAAGAGAAAAATGTCGTTAACCAATAATGTGCAAGTAGTCATATAGCATGGTGAATTTACCATGCAGTTCAGTTGTCGCGATTTTCTTCTGATGTGCGTGTCTCCGACGCGCTGTCTCCCACTTTTCATATACGCTGATTTTTGGCCTTGCTTTACCAACATTGGCAACATCAGTAACGCCAAACTTGTTGCTAAACAACTAGAGAGACGTGCCCATTACTGCAGAACTTCAACAAAGTTGCTCAGCGAGATTCCAACGCCACAAAAGAAGGAACCACAACCCAAGTAAACTCGAGCTGGTCACAAGAGTCTAGGAGTACTTCTGGACGACATCACACTTACGGATCTTCTCGGTATTTTCCAGAGAACGCAAGACCGGTTCTATTAAGGGCCCCCAACAGTACTACCTCTTTATTTTATGGCACTCTAACCGAGTTTGCAATGTCGTACGGCATCTACTTGAAGCTCGGGTGTTTTCAATTCAATTACCCTTGTTGTTTTCACATAGTTTAATTGATGTTTAAATGCTCACTAATGAAAATTGCATCTGGCGCGGCGCATTTAGTTCCTCACGCTTCATTTATACTAATTCAATATGCCGCGGGAAGTTAAAGATATCAAGGAGTTCATACAGAAAACACAGCGACAAGATGCCAAATGTAAGTATATCATCATTTTATTATTTAGCTGTTAAAATCAAGAAAAATAGGAACAATGTTAAATTCAAGATTAGATGCAGCCGTTTTCTCTATACCCTTGTCGTTGTGGAATTAGAGAAAGTTGATAAGATTAAAAAGGCCTTACCACCAAGTAAGTTTTCTATAATTTATTTTAGATCTCACTGTGAAGGAATTGAAATAAATTTTACTCATTATTGGTTATTGATTATTTCTTCTTTAAATTGGTTGGCAAAATTTGTAATTACGGTGTTAAATGCAAAATTGTCTGCAATACGCTAATTATCGGATTGTTCGTTTGGCTACGTCAAATTGTGATGATCAATTCTATTAATTACTTGGTTCTGTGGAATGTGCGGCACTTGCTCGTGAATATCTCATTTTTGACATATCAGTTTCGGCGGTTTGCCATAAATTTAGTGATTTCGTATTGGTTTGATCGTGTCTATGGTTAACACTTATATCTGTAATTCTTTGCCTTTGAAAAATGCACTTCTCAACACGTCCTCAGTGTTTATTGGCCTCTTTGTTGTGGAGCAAGCGCCTCAGACGTGTATAGATTTCCCAATTCCACCTGTTCTGATTAGGCCCACTGCGAGGGACTAACGTCTCAGTTGTTGGATGATCTCAACAAGCACCCTCTGTCATTTATTTGCTCAGTGTACCACATTAATCTTTCACCTGTCCATGTGTTGTAATTTAAGTTTCTCCTTCGTCCGTTTTCATTTGCTGTTTCTGTATTTACATCGGGACCTGCCATAGACATCCAAAATTGAAAATATGTTTGTCGCTGGCAATATTTAGAAATGCAAGAACGCAGTTCAATGTTGTCAAATTTATCTGAAGAAAAGTTATTGCGCATCTGATGCGATTTTCAATCGCTGTCTAACTCATGTTTGGCCGGAGTAAATTTCAGGTATGATGTCGTGTGTATCGCTTTGAAATAAGTCGTCTCTGATCTGATGAGAATGTTGTCAAGGAATATGTTTCCTTATAGATCTTTTGTGGTAGGCATTAAGTACACTGATCGAGATGAAACAGACCATGAATTGGGGAAGTTCGGAAACGCCGAACTTCTATTACGTTGGATTTCGCAATGTTAAATTTTTTGAAGCAGGCTGTTCTAAGTTATACATTTTCGCTAAATAATGCGGGATGCGCTTTGAGTGCAAATTTTACTTTAATATTCATTGATTCTTAAACCCACCTTTGCTTTATATCTCTGCCTTTGATACATGTTTAGCTTTTGGGGAAATGCAATAGACTGAATGCGGTACTTTCCCTATTACTAGTTCCAGACGCTGTTCTAATTCTAGTCATTGTCTCCGATCTGTGAATAATATACTTATGGCCTGTGGATTTGATAAAATTATTGTCTTAGGGTTTAAATATATGTCGTCTTGAAACAGAGAAATTGACTAAGGATTTGTTTTTCTTCGCATTTATATAGTATAAACTGCCAGCAGTAATGGTAGAAACGCATCAGAATTTCACTGGTAGTAGTTTTGCTATATTGTGCGATTTTTTGGATACAATGGGATTGGTGTTTGCATCAATCTTGCAAGGTTGAATTAAAGATTTATCGCCACCCGCGCTATTAATAGTGTAATTGCATTTTCGTTGATTAGTCTTCGTCTTTACTATTGAGACTTGTCTATGCTATAAAATCATCCTTGTACGATGTATGTTCGTCGTCTGACTATTCATTTCGTAATTATAAGAACGCATATTAAATCCATGCTTTTTGTTTGACTCATTGTACGTTGTTGAAAAAATGGCGGTTTGGTATTATCGAGCGCATACTAGTTGCTTCCAAAATTAACCCGGCCGGGTTTATAGCCAGAAGCGTTTGATTTGTTTTTTTTACCTGAAAACCATTGTCACGTGCACCGCAATTTGGATGCAGTTTTATATAGATAGTGTATGTTGGATACCGTACAGTGCATGTCGCGTGAGGTGACATGAATATCAGTTGCGTTTCAAGTGGGCGCTGATTCGGTTGAGGTCGATGAGCAAATTCCAAACCAGCAATGGAAAACTGTAGGTCGAGATAAGACAAACAGACTAAGTTATTGTGTTTTTAAAAAATAATTACGAATTATTTTCTAGGTTCGCTAACCCAGGTGAGGCGATACAACTATCATTGATGACATTTTCAATCAGCTATCCATGACTTTTATTACTTGATGAGTACTGTACGGCGAAAGGAGATTATATTGATTTGAATAATTAAGGCGTTGCAATAAATTATACACTGCATAAAATGCACAATAAAATTTACTTAGGGATGCTATGTTCGACAGCTGCGAATATGATTGTCGCTACAATGTTTAGATATGCAAGAAAGCGGTTCAATGTTGTCAAATTTATTTTAGGAAATCAGTCTGTGCATTCGATGCGATATGGCTTTGCTGGCCAGCTTATTTTTGACTGGAATAAATGTCGCGTGTAACTTCGTGTACAACGCTTTTAAGCAAGGCGTCTCTTATCATATAAGAAAGATGTCGAGGTAGGTGTTATTTAGTATAGCTATCGTGGTACGTATTAAATATATTAGGCGTGATGAATAGACACATGAATTGAGAAATTTCGAAAACTAATCTTCGATTCACTATTTTAAGCTTTTTAAAGTTAGCTGTTCAAAGCTACATTATGCGTTATAAGCGCAGATTTCACATTGCTATTCAATAATTTCTAAGCCATTCTGTGGCTTATTTCACTATTAAAGTTGATAAAGTAAAGAAAGTCACAGTCACACTTATCCATACATAGTTTCGCTTTTGAATTTACCTTGACCTTTTCGATTATCGGGCCGGATAGCTTTTATTACAAACCTAACAAAATATTTTTATTATACAGCGCAATTTTAACAGTGTCATCCTTTATAGTATGTGAGTATAAGTTTTTTCTGTAATGGTATGCGGAACTTGCAATTTTGTTATGTAGTTAAAGTTTACATGATTGCTATGGACACCAATCCTATCGTATTCAAGCAGTCGCATAACGCAGTAGAATTATTGTGGAGCATTCTCGGCTTGCATATAAGATAGACGGTCATAACGGATGGTCTCAACGCATCATAATGTTTTCTTGACACAAGTTTTGCTATATTGTGCGACCGTTTAGATATAATTGTATTCAATAAATATAGCCACCTGCGCAATTAAGGGTAGTACAATTGCAATTTCATTCTCTGATTATTTTTCTTCGTTATTAATGAACCTTCAAGCCAGTTTTACATTCTTGTTCTGTGCTACAAATAAATTTTTGTTCTTGCAAGTATGTACTATGATGTCTTAAACTTGATATTTATTTTGCAATTATATGGCGGACGTTTATTCTCGCAATGGCAATCCATGTGGATTTTAGTGAATGCATGCTGTGTGCGCTAACTCATAACGTAAATTAGTATATCATGATTGAACGAATAGGCTGGATTCGTCTTTATCGAGCGTATATTATTTGCTACAAAAGTTAAACCAGCTGGGTTTATAGAATTGGAGTTGAACGTAAAATCTAATTTCACGCTCATCGTGAAATGGATGCAGCATTATCGTATCG
Source organism: Eudiplozoon nipponicum (assembly GCA_029291075.1). NCBI lineage: Eukaryota > Metazoa > Platyhelminthes > Monogenea > Mazocraeidea > Diplozoidae > Eudiplozoon > Eudiplozoon nipponicum. Next base: position 18,088 of record JAQBSW010006039.1, read on the forward strand.
CGATTGTCTTCTAGATTGTTCGTTATCGTAGTGGAGGCGACTATCAGTTTTGTTGAAATTTTCAATCAGCTTCGTGATTTTTTATTATTTGTTGAGCATTATACGGCGAAAGGCGATTATATTGATTTGAATAATTATGGCGTTGCATGAAATGCACAGTGAAATTTCGTTAAGGCTGCTACTTGGAGATAAGGCCATCCAAAACTGCAAATATGTTTGTCGCTGGCAAGGTTTAGAAATGCAAGAACGCAGTTCAATGTTGTCAAATTTATCTCAAGGAAAATAATTGCGCATCCGATGCGATTTTCAATCGCTGGCTAACTCATGTTAGGCCGGAGTAAATTCCAGGTATGATTTCGTGTGTATCGCTTTCAAACAAGGCGTCTCTGATCTGATAATAATGTTGCCAAGGAATACGTTTCTTTATAAATCTTTTGTGGTAGGCATTAAGTACATGATCGAGATGAAACAGACCATGAATTATTGTTATTCAGGAAAAAGGAAAATCGATTTTTGTGTTCTTTAAGGTGCTGGAAACGGCTGCATCTGACTGTTATGTGTCACGATATGTCAATCCTAACAGTAGATCAAATACATAAAGTAAAACATTTTTAACAATAGACTGGATTTTCACTTAAACTATTTCAACCATTGCCAGAAAACTCAATTAATGAGTCCCTTTCGTCGTATCTTAATAATCTCCGACAAATTGCATTACTGATGACAGCAGGGGCACGTTCTAATCCGACCTACATTACTCATTAGAGTACGAAGTTCACATATTGTCTGGGTTATTGGTGACGTGAATACTCAGGTTGTGCGTTTAGGCGACAGTGTTTCATGTATGTGGCGAATAAAATTTAAGACCATTGCGCAACAATTATGTTGAACGAATGTTGGATGGCTGAGCGTAGCATAGATTATATGGTATAAGGCGATGGGCCTTACAGCATCCAGAACAGTTTCTTATTTTGGAATATGTATTTGATGTATACCAAAATCTGTGCTAAATTTTATTGATGAAAAATTTGAATGTTTTGTGGAAAAGATAAAATCCACTGTGTACAACGCTGGTTCATACTGTATTCTATGCTGTAATCTCCACTAGCATTATCAATGAATATCTCAACGATTTGAGAAGCTTTACGAAACAAATCGCAAAGTTACTCATAGTTTGGCTTATAATGATAAGCGTAGAAAAATAAGACGATAATTTAAGCACCGGATGAAAGTTAAACTTGAAAAACTTTTTAACCAGAAAGCCTGAAGAAAGAATCGTGCGAATCAAGTAAAATCCAAAGCCATTTCCAAAATTATCTTGCAACAACTCTGGAAGTATCAAAACTTTGCGAACCAATAAATGCCTGACCAATTAATAAGTTACATTTTGTCGGTAAAAACTAAGAATTGTATAGTGTAGAAAAGGCAATTCATCCAATAGACTGGTTTTGTCCTTATTGGTAACTCAACGCGTACTGTCCAGAATTTGTCGCGGACAGGGCTCGAAACTGGGCACGTATACTTTGGAATCTGGTGCTCTAACCGCTGGACCAAGATGGTGAGTGTTGATCATTCTACTGAGTCTATTAATGGATTTCTGAATATCGAAATATTGCAAGTTGATTACCTTTCATTAAAACTAGGTTGAGATTTAACATCGGTGCATTTAATTTGCGAACAGAGATTGAACATACGTTGGAAAAATCATAAATCGGTGTATGTTTCGTATCGAAAACCCGAATACATTGTACTGCATGCATTGCAGAACTGGGTGCACCATGCTTATCTACGCGTTATTGACTTCGACCCTCTGGTTCCACGAAGTTTATTCGAGCCGGAAATTTGAGCGTCGGTATGGTCCTTAGCGCACGAGCTGATTTTTGCTTCACTGATTGGATCCCCGTAAACAGTCGGCTATGCGACATATTTAAATACACCTACTATAATCTATGCCAGAAAACTTAGTGATCATTGCCTTTTCGTAGTAAATGGTAAACAACGTATAGGTCATGCCGTCTTCTCTTCCCCGCGTCCTGGCTATTCATTTCATTGCTTTCCACGCATTCTTCTCCCTGCATCTGTGAGGCCACATGTACCTCCGACAGCAACATCTCACAAGCATTACTATGCACGCAAGTTTGGACGATATGTCGGCAAAATTTAAAATCTACCACGAGCAAGTGATTGTTTTGCCATTACATTTTCACATTTTACAGCTGATATCAGAAGGGACAATAAAACGCTTCGCTCCCAACGTCCGTGCATTTTCGCTTCACACAGTTCCTGTATCAATAGTGTGCATTTTTAGCGCCATGAGCCATCACAGTAGGAATACGGGATGCAATCCTATGTCGTAAACGTTGCAAAACCGCAGGCTCGGATGATTTGCTTCCGGGATTATTTAAGGATGGTGGCGATATAATTTCGGGAGCGTTGGCCAACCTATTTCGTACTATATTGAATGAGGGGACCGTATTACTTGACGGAATAAGTCGACCATCATTCCCATTTTCACAAAGGCATTCGTAATACGTGAGACAACCATCGCGGTATTGCTTCACTCTAGTCGTGTCTACGCTATTTGCTTCGCTTATCCAGCGTCGTCCTAGCACTTCACGTGAATCGCACACTAGACGTGAACAAGCCGGATTCCGCTCAGGACGAGGTCATATGGATAATATTTTTACGTTAAGGCAACTTCTTGAACAGCGAAATTAAAATCAACACCCAATATAGCCGTCTTTCTAGACTTCAATGGTGCATTAGACTCGGTGGTTGCAATGCTTTATTCCGTATTCTGTCGAAATGTGTTGTACCCACATTTGTTAATAGTATACGCGCTCTCGACTCGAACACTTCTGGTAGCGTTAGGGTGTACAACGAATTAACGCCCAGTTTTACAACCAGCAGAGGTGTTTGTCAAGGCTGTCCACTTCTTTTCTTAGTAGGGCAGAGTTGGCTGCGAGGTTTGGTTTTGTTTTAAACGTGATAAGGCTAAACCCGCAAGAAAGCCTTATTGCTGATATCGCCTTAACTTAAAGTTGACCTAGACAAAATGGTGTTGAGTAGAGGTTTGGTTTGCCTTACTTATGTGTGTTATCTGGATAAATATACTCATAGCAAATGGGTAGTTTCCCTTTCTCTCTCTCTCTCTCTATCTCGTAAATCACACCAGTAATTTGTGTGCCTAAAGTATTATTTTTGTCGTTATTTACAAAATTTTTCTTATTTTGTTTCGCTTCGTATTTGTAGGTGTCGACTACGCCTGACTTTCGCGTTTTACCTAGGAAAATACCTCCATCTGAACTAGATACTGTTCAAAAGTTACTGATATATTAAATTTTTGTACGAAATATTTAGAAATTCCTAAAACGAATTATTATTTGCTTTGCCTCATTCCCTATGGTTATATATAAATGAAGCATTAGTTAGCGTGAATTGCACGGCTAAGATGATTTCGCCCCTATTTCTTGAATCTAGCATATAGTACTGACGAACTGCGTGTCATAAGTAGTACTGATGTGCAGGCTTTTGACAGTAATTTCACGTGAATTGCACGGCTAAGATGACATTTGATCTTGTTTTGCACGTTCTTGTGGTATGCATTTGCATGTAGACTCGGAGTTGCTCGGCTCACGTAAGCTTTTCTAGCCATGCAAACCGATGCCCAAGTCGGCTTGGGAAGCCAGGCTACATGACATTCTATGGGCCGACGTCATTAAACTTACCTGGCGTCGGGTTCAGGGTGATCAGCAATGCTCTGACCCCGGGTGGAGGCCCAACACTGCACTCCGTTGGGTTGAAGCCCGCGACGGGGCCTAATCGGCTTCGCTCGGGCGCGTAGTTTTTGTTAGTGGGGAGGCTTCGAGCTTCCCTTTGAGTCAATAAATGGTAAACAAAGAAGAGGCCATGGCGTTTTCTCTTCTCCACGGCCTGGCTTTTCATTTCATTGCTTTCAACGCATTCTTCTCCCTGCTTCTGTGAGGCCACATGTACCTCCGACAGCAACATCTCACAAGCATTACTATGCACGCAAGTTTGGACAATATGTCGGCAAAATTTAAAATCTACCACGAGCAAGTGATTGTTTTGCCATTACATTTTCACATTTTACAGCTGATATCAGAAGGGACAATAAAACGCTTCGCTCCCAACGTCCGTGCATTTTCGCTTCACACAGTTCCTGTATCAATAGTGTGCATTTTTAGCGCCATGAGCCATCACAGTAGGAATACGGGATGCAATCCTATGTCGTAAACGTTGCAAAACCGCAGGCTCGGATGATTTGCTTCCGGGATTATTTAAGGATGGTGGCGATATAATTTCGGGAGCGTTGGCCAAACTATTTCGTACTATATTGAATGAGGGGACCGTATTACTTGACGGAATAAGTCGACCATCATTCCCATTTTCACAAAGGCATTCGTAATACGTGAGACAACCATCGCGGTATTGCTTCACTCTAGTCGTGTCTACGCTATTTGCTTCGCTTATCCAGCGTCGTCCTAGCACTTCACGTGAATCGCACACTAGACGTGAACAAGCCGGATTCCGCTCAGGACGAGGTCATATGGATAATATTTTTACGTTAAGGCAACTTCTTGAACAGCGAAATTAAAATCAACACCCAATATAGCCGTCTTTCTAGACTTCAATGGTGCATTAGACTCGGTGGTTGCAATGCTTTATTCCGTATTCTGTCGAAATGTGTTGTACCCACATTTGTTAATAGTATACGCGCTCTCGACTCGAACACTTCTGGTAGCGTTAGGGTGTACAACGAATTAACGCCCAGTTTTACAACCAGCAGAGGTGTTTGTCAAGGCTGTCCACTTCTTTTCTTAGTAGGGCAGAGTTGGCTGCGAGGTTTGGTTTTGTTTTAAACGTGATAAGGCTAAACCCGCAAGAAAGCCTTATTGCTGATATCGCCTTAACTTAAAGTTGACCTAGACAAAATGGTGTTGAGTAGAGGTTTGGTTTGCCTTACTTATGTGTGTTATCTGGATAAATATACTCATAGCAAATGGGTAGTTTCCCTTTCTCTCTCTCTCTCTCTATCTCGTAAATCACACCAGTAATTTGTGTGCCTAAAGTATTATTTTTGTCGTTATTTACAAAATTTTTCTTATTTTGTTTCGCTTCGTATTTGTAGGTGTCGACTACGCCTGACTTTCGCGTTTTACCTAGGAAAATACCTCCATCTGAACTAGATACTGTTCAAAAGTTACTGATATATTAAATTTTTGTACGAAATATTTAGAAATTCCTAAAACGAATTATTATTTGCTTTGCCTCATTCCCTATGGTTATATATAAATGAAGCATTAGTTAGCGTGAATTGCACGGCTAAGATGATTTCGCCCCTATTTCTTGAATCTAGCATATAGTACTGACGAACTGCGTGTCATAAGTAGTACTGATGTGCAGGCTTTTGACAGTAATTTCACGTGAATTGCACGGCTAAGATGACATTTGATCTTGTTTTGCACGTTCTTGTGGTATGCATTTGCATGTAGACTCGGAGTTGCTCGGCTCACGTAAGCGTTTCTAGCCATGCAAACCGATGCCCAAGTCGGCTTGGGAAGCCAGGCTACATGACATTCTATGGGCCGACGTCATTAAACTTACCTGGCGTCGGGTTCAGGGTGATCAGCAATGCTCTGACCCCGGGTGGAGGCCCAACACTGCACTCCGTTGGGTTGAAGCCCGCGACGGGGCCTAATCGGCTTCGCTCGGGCGCGTAGTTTTTGTTAGTGGGGAGGCTTCGAGCTTCCCTTTGAGTCAATAAATGGTAAACAAAGAAGAGGCCATGGCGTTTTCTCTTCTCCACGGCCTGGCTTTTCATTTCATTGCTTTCAACGCATTCTTCTCCCTGCTTCTGTGAGGCCACATGTACCTCCGACAGCAACATCTCACAAGCATTACTATGCACGCAAGTTTGGACAATATGTCGGCAAAATTTAAAATCTACCACGAGCAAGTGATTGTTTTGCCATTACATTTTCACATTTTACAGCTGATATCAGAAGGGACAATAAAACGCTTCGCTCCCAACGTCCGTGCATTTTCGCTTCACACAGTTCCTGTATCAATAGTGTGCATTTTTAGCGCCATGAGCCATCACAGTAGGAATACGGGATGCAATCCTATGTCGTAAACGTTGCAAAACCGCAGGCTCGGATGATTTGCTTCCGGGATTATTTAAGGATGGTGGCGATATAATTTCGGGAGCGTTGGCCAAACTATTTCGTACTATATTGAATGAGGGGACCGCATTACTTGACGGAATAAGTCGACCATCATTCCCATTTTCACAAAGGCATTCGTAATACGTGAGACAACCATCGCGGTATTGCTTCATTCTAGTCGTGTCTACGCTATTTGCTTCGCTTATCCAGCGTCGTCCTAGCACTTCACGTGAATCGCACACTAGACGTGAACAAGCCGGATTCCGCTCAGGACGAGGTCATATGGATAATATTTTTACGTTAAGGCAACTTCTTGAACAGCGAAATTAAAATCAACACCCAATATAGCCGTCTTTCTAGACTTCAATGGTGCATTAGACTCGGTGGTTGCAATGCTTTATTCCGTATTCTGTCGAAATGTGTTGTACCCACATTTGTTAATAGTATACGCGCTCTCGACTCGAACACTTCTGGTAGCGTTAGGGTGTACAACGAATTAACGCCCAGTTTTACAACCAGCAGAGGTGTTTGTCAAGGCTGTCCACTTCTTTTCTTAGTAGGGCAGAGTTGGCTGCGAGGTTTGGTTTTGTTTTAAACGTGATAAGGCTAAACCCGCAAGAAAGCCTTATTGCTGATATCGCCTTAACTTAAAGTTGACCTAGACAAAATGGTGTTGAGTAGAGGTTTGGTTTGCCTTACTTATGTGTGTTATCTGGATAAATATACTCATAGCAAATGGGTAGTTTCCCTTTCTCTCTCTCTCTCTCTATCTCGTAAATCACACCAGTAATTTGTGTGCCTAAAGTATTATTTTTGTCGTTATTTACAAAATTTTTCTTATTTTGTTTCGCTTCGTATTTGTAGGTGTCGACTACGCCTGACTTTCGCGTTTTACCTAGGAAAATACCTCCATCTGAACTAGATACTGTTCAAAAGTTACTGATATATTAAATTTTTGTACGAAATATTTAGAAATTCCTAAAACGAATTATTATTTGCTTTGCCTCATTCCCTATGGTTATATATAAATGAAGCATTAGTTAGCGTGAATTGCACGGCTAAGATGATTTCGCCCCTATTTCTTGAATCTAGCATATAGTACTGACGAACTGCGTGTCATAAGTAGTACTGATGTGCAGGCTTTTGACAGTAATTTCACGTGAATTGCACGGCTAAGATGACATTTGATCTTGTTTTGCACGTTCTTGTGGTATGCATTTGCATGTAGACTCGGAGTTGCTCGGCTCACGTAAGCTTTTCTAGCCATGCAAACCGATGCCCAAGTCGGCTTGGGAAGCCAGGCTACATGACATTCTATGGGCCGACGTCATTAAACTTACCTGGCGTCGGGTTCAGGGTGATCAGCAATGCTCTGACCCCGGGTGGAGGCCCAACACTGCACTCCGTTGGGTTGAAGCCCGCGACGGGGCCTAATCGGCTTCGCTCGGGCGCGTAGTTTTTGTTAGTGGGGAGGCTTCGAGCTTCCCTTTGAGTCAATAAATGGTAAACAAAGAAGAGGCCATGGCGTTTTCTCTTCTCCACGGCCTGGCTTTTCATTTCATTGCTTTCAACGCATTCTTCTCCCTGCTTCTGTGAGGCCACATGTACCTCCGACAGCAACATCTCACAAGCATTACTATGCACGCAAGTTTGGACAATATGTCGGCAAAATTTAAAATCTACCACGAGCAAGTGATTGTTTTGCCATTACATTTTCACATTTTACAGCTGATATCAGAAGGGACAATAAAACGCTTCGCTCCCAACGTCCGTGCATTTTCGCTTCACACAGTTCCTGTATCAATAGTGTGCATTTTTAGCGCCATGAGCCATCACAGTAGGAATACGGGATGCAATCCTATGTCGTAAACGTTGCAAAACCGCAGGCTCGGATGATTTGCTTCCGGGATTATTTAAGGATGGTGGCGATATAATTTCGGGAGCGTTGGCCAACCTATTTCGTACTATATTGAATGAGGGGACCGTATTACTTGACGGAATAAGTCGACCATCATTCCCATTTTCACAAAGGCATTCGTAATACGTGAGACAACCATCGCGGTATTGCTTCACTCTAGTCGTGTCTACGCTATTTGCTTCGCTTATCCAGCGTCGTCCTAGCACTTCACGTGAATCGCACACTAGACGTGAACAAGCCGGATTCCGCTCAGGACGAGGTCATATGGATAATATTTTTACGTTAAGGCAACTTCTTGAACAGCGAAATTAAAATCAACACCCAATATAGCCGTCTTTCTAGACTTCAATGGTGCATTAGACTCGGTGGTTGCAATGCTTTATTCCGTATTCTGTCGAAATGTGTTGTACCCACATTTGTTAATAGTATACGCGCTCTCGACTCGAACACTTCTGGTAGCGTTAGGGTGTACAACGAATTAACGCCCAGTTTTACAACCAGCAGAGGTGTTTGTCAAGGCTGTCCACTTCTTTTCTTAGTAGGGCAGAGTTGGCTGCGAGGTTTGGTTTTGTTTTAAACGTGATAAGGCTAAACCCGCAAGAAAGCCTTATTGCTGATATCGCCTTAACTTAAAGTTGACCTAGACAAAATGGTGTTGAGTAGAGGTTTGGTTTGCCTTACTTATGTGTGTTATCTGGATAAATATACTCATAGCAAATGGGTAGTTTCCCTTTCTCTCTCTCTCTCTCTATCTCGTAAATCACACCAGTAATTTGTGTGCCTAAAGTATTATTTTTGTCGTTATTTACAAAATTTTTCTTATTTTGTTTCGCTTCGTATTTGTAGGTGTCGACTACGCCTGACTTTCGCGTTTTACCTAGGAAAATACCTCCATCTGAACTAGATACTGTTCAAAAGTTACTGATATATTAAATTTTTGTACGAAATATTTAGAAATTCCTAAAACGAATTATTATTTGCTTTGCCTCATTCCCTATGGTTATATATAAATGAAGCATTAGTTAGCGTGAATTGCACGGCTAAGATGATTTCGCCCCTATTTCTTGAATCTAGCATATAGTACTGACGAACTGCGTGTCATAAGTAGTACTGATGTGCAGGCTTTTGACAGTAATTTCACGTGAATTGCACGGCTAAGATGACATTTGATCTTGTTTTGCACGTTCTTGTGGTATGCATTTGCATGTAGACTCGGAGTTGCTCGGCTCACGTAAGCGTTTCTAGCCATGCAAACCGATGCCCAAGTCGGCTTGGGAAGCCAGGCTACATGACATTCTATGGGCCGACGTCATTAAACTTACCTGGCGTCGGGTTCAGGGTGATCAGCAATGCTCTGACCCCGGGTGGAGGCCCAACACTGCACTCCGTTGGGTTGAAGCCCGCGACGGGGCCTAATCGGCTTCGCTCGGGCGCGTAGTTTTTGTTAGTGGGGAGGCTTCGAGCTTCCCTTTGAGTCAATAAATGGTAAACAAAGAAGAGGCCATGGCGTTTTCTCTTCTCCACGGCCTGGCTTTTCATTTCATTGCTTTCAACGCATTCTTCTCCCTGCTTCTGTGAGGCCACATGTACCTCCGACAGCAACATCTCACAAGCATTACTATGCACGCAAGTTTGGACAATATGTCGGCAAAATTTAAAATCTACCACGAGCAAGTGATTGTTTTGCCATTACATTTTCACATTTTACAGCTGATATCAGAAGGGACAATAAAACGCTTCGCTCCCAACGTCCGTGCATTTTCGCTTCACACAGTTCCTGTATCAATAGTGTGCATTTTTAGCGCCATGAGCCATCACAGTAGGAATACGGGATGCAATCCTATGTCGTAAACGTTGCAAAACCGCAGGCTCGGATGATTTGCTTCCGGGATTATTTAAGGATGGTGGCGATATAATTTCGGGAGCGTTGGCCAACCTATTTCGTACTATATTGAATGAGGGGACCGTATTACTTGACGGAATAAGTCGACCATCATTCCCATCTTCACAAAGGCATTCGTAATACGTGAGACAACCATCGCGGTATAGCTTCACTCTAGTCGTGTGTACACTATTTGCTTCGCTTATCCAGCGTCGTCCTAGCACTTCACGTGAATCGCACACTAGACGTGAACAAGCCGGATTCCGCTCAGGACGAGGTCATATGGATAATATTTTTACGCCAAGGCAACTTCTTGAACAGCGAAATTAAAATCAACACCCCAATATAGCCGTCTTTCTAGACTTCAATGGTGCATTAGACTCGGTGGTTGCAATGCTTTATTCCGTATTCTGTCGAAATGTGTTGTACCCACATTTGTTAATAGTATACGCGCTCTCGACTCGAACACTTCTGGTAGCGTTAGGGTGTACAACGAATTAACGCCCAGTTTTACAACCAGCAGAGGTGTTTGTCAAGGCTGTCCACTTCTTTTCTTAGTAGGGCAGAGTTGGCTGCGAGGTTTGGTTTTGTTTTAAACGTGATAAGGCTAAACCCGCAAGAAAGCCTTATTGCTGATATCGCCTTAACTTAAAGTTGACTTAGACAAAATGGTGTTGAGTAGAGGTTTGGTTTGCCTTACTTATGTGTGTTATCTGGATAAATATACTCATAGCAAATGGGTCCCCTCTCTCTCTCTCTCGTAAATCTCACTAGTAATTTGTGTGCCTAATTTATTATTTTTGTCGTTATTTATAAAAATTTTATTATTTTGTTTCGCTTCGTATTTGTAGGTGTCGACTACGCCTGACTTTCGCGTTGTACCTAGGAAAATACCTCCATATGAACTAGATACTGTTCAAAAGTTACTGATATATTCAATTTTTGTACGAAATATTTAGAAATTCCTAAAACGAATTATTATTTGCTTTGCCTCATTCCCTATGGTTATATATAAATGAAGCATTAGTTAGCGTGAATTGCGCGGCTAAGATGATTTCGCTCCTATTTCTTGATTCTGGCATATAGTACTGACGAACTGCATGTCATAAGTAGTACTGATGTGCAGGCTTTTGACAGTAATTTCACGTGAATTGCACGGCTAAGATGACAATTGATCTTGTTTTGCACGTTCTTGTGGTATGCATTTGCATGTAGACTCGGAGTTGCTCGGCTCACGTAAGCTTTTCTAGCCATGCAAACCGATGCCCAAGTCGGCTTGGGAAGCCAGCCTACATGACATTCTATGGGCCGACGTCATTAAACTTACCTGGCGTCGGGTTCAGGGTGATCAGCAATGCTCTGACCCCGGGTGGAGGCCCAACACTGCACTCCGTTGGGTTGAAGCCCGCGACGGGGCCTAATCGGCTTCGCTCGGGCGCGTAGTTTTTGTTAGTGGGGAGGCTTCGAGCTTCCCTTTGAGTCAATAAATGGTAAACAAAGAAGAGGCCATGGCGTTTTCTCTTCTCCACGGCCTGGCTTTTCATTTCATTGCTTTCAACGCATTCTTCTCCCTGCTTCTGTGAGGCCACATGTACCTCCGACAGCAACATCTCACAAGCATTACTATGCACGCAAGTTTGGACAATATGTCGGCAAAATTTAAAATCTACCACGAGCAAGTGATTGTTTTGCCATTACATTTTCACATTTTACAGCTGATATCAGAAGGGACAATAAAACGCTTCGCTCCCAACGTCCGTGCATTTTCGCTTCACACAGTTCCTGTATCAATAGTGTGCATTTTTAGCGCCATGAGCCATCACAGTAGGAATACGGGATGCAATCCTATGTCGTAAACGTTGCAAAACCGCAGGCTCGGATGATTTGCTTCCGGGATTATTTAAGGATGGTGGCGATATAATTTCGGGAGCGTTGGCCAACCTATTTCGTACTATATTGAATGAGGGGACCGTATTACTTGACGGAATAAGTCGACCATCATTCCCATTTTCACAAAGGCATTCGTAATACGTGAGACAACCATCGCGGTATTGCTTCACTCTAGTCGTGTCTACGCTATTTGCTTCGCTTATCCAGCGTCGTCCTAGCACTTCACGTGAATCGCACACTAGACGTGAACAAGCCGGATTCCGCTCAGGACGAGGTCATATGGATAATATTTTTACGTTAAGGCAACTTCTTGAACAGCGAAATTAAAATCAACACCCAATATAGCCGTCTTTCTAGACTTCAATGGTGCATTAGACTCGGTGGTTGCAATGCTTTATTCCGTATTCTGTCGAAATGTGTTGTACCCACATTTGTTAATAGTATACGCGCTCTCGACTCGAACACTTCTGGTAGCGTTAGGGTGTACAACGAATTAACGCCCAGTTTTACAACCAGCAGAGGTGTTTGTCAAGGCTGTCCACTTCTTTTCTTAGTAGGGCAGAGTTGGCTGCGAGGTTTGGTTTTGTTTTAAACGTGATAAGGCTAAACCCGCAAGAAAGCCTTATTGCTGATATCGCCTTAACTTAAAGTTGACCTAGACAAAATGGTGTTGAGTAGAGGTTTGGTTTGCCTTACTTATGTGTGTTATCTGGATAAATATACTCATAGCAAATGGGTAGTTTCCCTTTCTCTCTCTCTCTCTATCTCGTAAATCACACCAGTAATTTGTGTGCCTAAAGTATTATTTTTGTCGTTATTTACAAAATTTTTCTTATTTTGTTTCGCTTCGTATTTGTAGGTGTCGACTACGCCTGACTTTCGCGTTTTACCTAGGAAAATACCTCCATCTGAACTAGATACTGTTCAAAAGTTACTGATATATTAAATTTTTGTACGAAATATTTAGAAATTCCTAAAACGAATTATTATTTGCTTTGCCTCATTCCCTATGGTTATATATAAATGAAGCATTAGTTAGCGTGAATTGCACGGCTAAGATGATTTCGCCCCTATTTCTTGAATCTAGCATATAGTACTGACGAACTGCGTGTCATAAGTAGTACTGATGTGCAGGCTTTTGACAGTAATTTCACGTGAATTGCACGGCTAAGATGACATTTGATCTTGTTTTGCACGTTCTTGTGTTATGCATTTGCATGTAGACTCGGAGTTGCTCGGCTCACGTAAGCTTTTCTAGCCATGCAAACCGATGCCCAAGTCGGCTTGGGAAACCAGCCTACATGACATTCTATGGGCCGACGTCATTAAACTTACCTGGCGTCGGGTTCAGGGTGATCAGCAATGCTCTGACCCCGGGTGGAGGCCCAACACTGCACTCCGTTGGGTTGAAGCCCGCGACGGGGCCTAATCGGCTTCGCTCGGGCGCGTAGTTTTTGTTAGTGGGGAGGCTTCGAGCTTCCCTTTGAGTCAATAAATGGTAAACAAAGAAGAGGCCATGGCGTTTTCTCTTCTCCACGGCCTGGCTTTTCATTTCATTGCTTTCAACGCATTCTTCTCCCTGCTTCTGTGAGGCCACATGTACCTCCGACAGCAACATCTCACAAGCATTACTATGCACGCAAGTTTGGACAATATGTCGGCAAAATTTAAAATCTACCACGAGCAAGTGATTGTTTTGCCATTACATTTTCACATTTTACAGCTGATATCAGAAGGGACAATAAAACGCTTCGCTCCCAACGTCCGTGCATTTTCGCTTCACACAGTTCCTGTATCAATAGTGTGCATTTTTAGCGCCATGAGCCATCACAGTAGGAATACGGGATGCAATCCTATGCCATAAACGTTGCAAAGCCGCAGGCTCGGATGATTTGCTTCCGGCATTATTTAAGGATGGTGGCGATATAATTTCGGGAGCGTTGGCCAACCTCTTTCGTACTATACTGAATGAGGCGACCGTATCACTTGACGGAATAAGTCGACCATCATTCCCATCTTCACAAATGCATTCGTAATACGTGAGACAACCATCGCGGTATAAGCTTCACTCTAGTCGTGTGTACACCATTTGCTTCGCTTATCCAGCGTCGTCCTAGCACTTCACGTGAATCGCACACTAGACGTGAACAAGCCGGATTCCGCTCAGGACGAGGTCATATGGATAATATTTTTACGTTAAGGCAACTTCTTGAACAGCGAAATTAAAATCAACACCCAATATAGCCGTCTTTCTAGACTTCAATGGTGCATTAGACTCGGTGGTTGCAATGCTTTATTCCGTATTCTGTCGAAATGTGTTGTACCCACATTTGTTAATAGTATACGCGCTCTCGACTCGAACACTTCTGGTAGCGTTAGGGTGTACAACGAATTAACGCCCAGTTTTACAACCAGCAGAGGTGTTTGTCAAGGCTGTCCACTTCTTTTCTTAGTAGGGCAGAGTTGGCTGCGAGGTTTGGTTTTGTTTTAAACGTGATAAGGCTAAACCCGCAAGAAAGCCTTATTGCTGATATCGCCTTAACTTAAAGTTGACTTAGACAAAATGGTGTTGAGTAGAGGTTTGGTTTGCCTTACTTATGTGTGTTATCTGGATAAATATACTCATAGCAAATGGGTAGTTTCCCTTTCTCTCTCTCTCTCTCTCGTAAATCTCACCAATAATTTGTGTGCCTAAATTATTATTTTTGTCGTTATTTATAACAATTTTCTTATTTTGTTTCGCTTCGTATTTGTAGGTGTCGACTACGCCTGACTTTCGCGTTTTACCTAGGAAAATACCTCCATCTGAACTAGATACTGTTCAAAAGTTACTGATATATTCAATTTTTGTACGAAATATTTAGAAATTCCTAAAACGAATTATTATTTGCTTTGCCTCATTCCCTATGGTTATATATAAATGAAGCATTAGTTAGCGTGAATTGCACGGCTAAGATGATTTCGCCCCTATTTCTTGAATCTGGCATATAGTACTGACGAACTGCGTGTCATAAGTAGTACTGATGTGCAGGCTTTTGACAGTAATTTCACGTGAATTGCACGGCTAAGATGACATTTGATCTTGTTTTGCACGTTCTTGTGGTATGCATTTGCATGTAGACTCGGAGTTGCTCGGCTCACGTAAGCTTTTCTAGCCATGCAAACCGATGCCCAAGTCGGCTTGGGAAGCCAGCCTACATGACATTCTATGGGCCGACGTCATTAAACTTACCTGGCGTCGGGTTCAGGGTGATCAGCAATGCTCTGACCCCGGGTGGAGGCCCAACACTGCACTCCGTTGGGTTGAAGCCCGCGACGGGGCCTAATCGGCTTCGCTCGGGCGCGTAGTTTTTGTTAGTGGGGAGGCTTCGAGCTTCCCTTTGAGTCAATAAATGGTAAACAAAGAAGAGGCCATGGCGTTCTTCCCTTCTCCCACGGCCTGGCTTTTCATTTCATTGCTTTCCACGCATTCTTCTCCCTGCTTCTGTGAGGCCACATGTACCTCCGACAGCAACATCTCACAAGCATTACTATGCACGCAAGTTTGGACAATATGTCGCCAAAATTTAAAATCTACCACGAGCAAGTGATTGGTTTGCCATTACAGTTTCACATTTTACAGCTGAAATCAGAAGGGACAATAAAACGCTTCGCTCCCAACGTCCGTGCATTTTCGCTTCACACAGTTCCTGTATCAATAGTGTGCATTTTTAGCGCCATGAGCCATCACAGTAGGAATACGGGATGCAATCCTATGCCGTAAACGTTGCAAAGCCGCAGGCTCGGATGATTTGCTTCCGGCATTATTTAAGGATGGTGGCGATATAATTTCGGGAGCGTTGGCCAACCTCTTTCGTACTATACTGAATGAGGCGACCGTATCACTTGACGGAATAAGTCGACCATCATTCCCATCTTCACAAAGGCATTCGTAATACGTGAGACAACCATCGCGGTATAAGCTTCACTCTAGTCGTGTCTACGCTATTTGCTTCGCTTATCCAGCGTCGTCCTAGCACTTCACGTGAATCGCACACTAGACGTGAACAAGCCGGATTCCGCTCAGGACGAGGTCATATAGATAATATTTTTACGCCAAGGCAATTTCTTGAACAGCGAAATTAAAATCAACACCCCAATATAGCCGTCTTTCTAGACTTCAATGGTGCATTAGACTCGGTGGTCGCAATGCTTTATTCCGTATTCTGTCGAAATTTGTTCTACCCACATTTGTTAATAGTATACGCGCTCTCGACTCGAACACTTCTGGTAGCGTTAGGGTGTACAACGAATTAACGCCCAGTTTTACAACCAGCAGAGGTGTTTGTCAAGGCTGTCCACTTCTTTTCTTAGTAGGGCAGAGTTGGCTGCGAGGTTTGGTTTTGTTTTAAACGTGATAAGGCTAAACCCGCAAGAAAGCCTTATTGCTGATATCGCCTTAACTTAAAGCTGACTTAGACAAAATGGTGTTGAGTAGAGGTTTGGTTTGCCTTACTTATGTGTGTTATCTGGATAAATATACTCATAGCAAATGGGTAGTTTCCCTTTCTCTCTCTCTCTCTATCTCGTAAATCACACCAGTAATTTGTGTGCCTAAAGTATTATTTTTGTCGTTATTTACAACAATTTTTCTTATTTTGTTTCGCTTCGTATTTGTAGGTGTCGACTACGCCTGACTTTCGCGTTGTACCTAGGAAAATACCTCCATCTGAACTAGATACTGTTCAAAAGTTACTGATATATTCAATTTTTGTACGAAATATTTAGAAATTCCTAAAACGAATTATTATTTGCTTTGCCTCATTCCCTATGGTTATATATAAATGAAGCATTAGTTAGCGTGAATTGCGCGGCTAAGATGATTTCGCCCCTATTTCTTGAATCTGGCATATAGTACTGACGAACTGCGTGTCATAAGTAGTACTGATGTGCAGGCTTTTGACAGTAATTTCACGTGAATTGCACGGCTAAGATGACAATTGATCTTGTTTTGCACGTTCTTGTGGTATGCATTTGCATGTAGACTCGGAGTTGCTCGGCTCACGTAAGCTTTTCTAGCCATGCAAACCGATGCCCAAGTCGGCTTGGGAAACCAGCCTACATGACATTCTATGGGCCGACGTCATTAAACTTACCTGGCGTCGGGTTCAGGGTGATCAGCAATGCTCTGACCCCGGGTGGAGGCCCAACACTGCACTCCGTTGGGTTGAAGCCCGCGACGGGGCCTAATCGGCTTCGCTCGGGCGCGTAGTTTTTGTTAGTGGGGAGGCTTCGAGCTTCCCTTTGAGTCAATAAATGGTAAACAAAGAAGAGGCCATGGCGTTCTTCTCTTCTCCCACGGCCTGGCTTTTCATTTCATTGCTTTCCACGCATTCTTCTCCCTGCTTCTGTGAGGCCACATGTACCTCCGACAGCAACATCTCACAAGCATTACTATGCACGCAAGTTTGGACAATATGTCGGCAAAATTTAAAATCTACCACGAGCAAGTGATTGGTTTGCCATTACAGTTTCACATTTTACAGCTGAAATCAGAAGGGACAATAAAACGCTTCGCTCCCAACGGCCGTGCATTTTCGCTTCACACAGTTCCTGTATCAATAGTGTGCATTTTTAGCGCCATGAGCCATCACAGTAGGAATACGGGATGCAATCCTATGCCATAAACGTTGCAAAGCCGCAGGCTCGGATGATTTGCTTCCGGCATTATTTAAGGATGGTGGCGATATAATTTCGGGAGCGTTGGCCAACCTCTTTCGTACTATACTGAATGAGGCGACCGTATCACTTGACGGAATAAGTCGACCATCATTCCCATCTTCACAAAGGCATTCGTAATACGTGAGACAACCATCGCGGTATTGCTTCACTCTAGTCGTGTCTACGCCATTTGCTTCGCTTATCCAGCGTCGTCCTAGCACTTCACGTGAATCGCACACTAGACGTGAACAAGCCGGATTCCGCTCAGGACGAGGTCATATGGATAATATTTTTACGTTAAGGCAACTTCTTGAACAGCGAAATTAAAATCAACACCCCAATATAGCCGTCTTTCTAGACTTCAATGGTGCATTAGACTCGGTGGTTGCAATGCTTTATTCCGTATTCTGTCGAAATTTGTTCTACCCACATTTGTTAATAGTATACGCGCTCTCGACTCGAATACTTCTGGTAGCGTTAGGGTGTACAACGAATTAACGCCCAGTTTTACAACCAGCAGAGGTGTTTGTCAAGGCTGTCCACTTCTTTTCTTAGTAGGGCAGAGTTGGCTGCGAGGTTTGGTTTTGTTTTAAACGTGATAAGGCTAAACCCGCAAGAAAGCCTTATTGCTGATATCGCCTTAACTTAAAGCTGACTTAGACAAAATGGTGTTGAGTAGAGGTTTGGTTTGCCTTACTTATGTGTGTTATCTAGATAAATATACTCATAGCAAATGGGTAGTTTCCCTTTCTCTCTATCTCTCTCGTAAATCTCACCAATAATTTGTGTGCCTAAATTATTATTTTTGTCGTTATTTATAACAATTTTCTTATTTTGTTTCGCTTCGTATTTGTAGTTGTCGACTACGCTTGACTTTCGCGTTGTACCTAGGAAAATACCTCCATATGAACTAGATACTGTTCAAAAGTTACTGATATATTCAATTTTTGTACGAAATATTTAGAAATTCCTAAAACGAATTATTATTTGCTTTGCCTCATTCCCTATGGTTATATATATATATAAAGCATTAGTTAGCGTGAATTGCGCGGCTAAGATGATTTCGCTCCTATTTCTTGATTCTGGCATATAGTACTGACAAACTGCATGTCATAAGTAGTACTGATATGCAGGCTTTTGACAGTAATTTCATGTGAATTGCACGGCTAAGATGACAATTGATCTTGTTTTGCACGTTCTTGTGTTATGCATTTGCATGTAGACTCGGAGTTGCTCGGCTCACGTAAGCTTTTCTAGCCATGCAAACCGATGCCCAAGTCGGCTTGGGAAACCAGCCTACATGACATTCTATGGGCCGACGTCATTAAACTTACCTGGCGTCGGGTTCAGGGTGATCAGCAATGCTCTGACCCCGGGTGGAGGCCCAACACTGCACTCCGTTGGGTTGAAGCCCGCGACGGGGCCTAATCGGCTTCGCTCGGGCGCGTAGTTTTTGTTAGTGGGGAGGCTTCGAGCTTCCCTTTGAGTCAATAAATGGTAAACAAAGAAGAGGTCATGGCTTCTTCCCTTTCCCACGGCCTGGCTTTTCATTTCATTGCTTTCCACGCATTCTTCTCCCTGCTTCTGTGAGGCCACATGTACCTCCAACAGCAACATCTCACAAGCATTACTATGTACGCAAGTTTGAACAATATGTCGCCAAAATTTAAAATCTACCACGAGCAAGTGATTGGTTTGCCATTACAGTTTCACATTTTACAGCTGAAATCAGAATGGACAATAAAACGCTTCGCTCCCATCGGCTGTGCATTTTCGCTACACACAGTTCCTGTATCAATAGTGTGCATTTTTAGCGCCATGAGCCATCACAGTAGGAATACGGGATGCAATCCTATGCCATAAACGTTGCAAAGCCGCAGGCTCGGATGATTTGCTTCCGGCATTATTTAAGGATGGTGGCGATATAATTTCGGGAGCGTTGGCCAACCTCTTTCGTACTATACTGAATGAGGCGACCGTATCACTTGACGGAATAAGTCGACCATCATTCCCATCTTCACAAATGCATTCGTAATACGTGAGACAACCATCGCGGTATAAGCTTCACTCTAGTCGTGTGTACACCATTTGCTTCGCTTATCCAGCGTCGTCCTAGCACTTCACGTGAATCGCACACTAGACGTGAACAAGCCGGATTCCGCTCAGGACGAGGTCATATAGATAATATTTTTACGCCAAGGCAATTTCTTGAACAGCGAAATTAAAATCAACACCCCAATATAGCCGTCTTTCTAGACTTCAATGGTGCATTAAACTCGGTGGTCGCAATGCTTTATTCCGTATTCTGTCGAAATTTGTTCTACCCACATTTGTTAATAGTATACGCGCTCTCGACTCGAATACTTCTGGTAGCGTTAGGGTGTACAACGAATTAACGCCCAGTTTTACAACCAGCAGAGGTGTTTGTCAAGGCTGTCCACTTCTTTTCTTAGTAGGGCAGAGTTGGCTGCGAGGTTTGGTTTTGTTTTAAACGTGATAAGGCTAAACCCGCAAGAAAGCCTTATTGCTGATATCGCCTTAACTTAAAGCTGACTTAGACAAAATGGTGTTGAGTAGAGGTTTGGTTTTCCTTACTTATGTGTGTTATCTAGATAAATATACTCATAGCAAATGGGTAGTTTCCCTTTCTCTCTATCTCTCTCGTAAATCTCACCAATAATTTGTGTGCCTAAATTATTATTTTTGTCGTTATTTATAACAATTTTCTTATTTTGTTTCGCTTCGTATTTGTAGTTGTCGACTACGCTTGACTTTCGCGTTGTACCTAGGAAAATACCTCCATATGAACTAGATACTGTTCAAAAGTTACTGATATATTCAATTTTTGTACGAAATATTTAGAAATTCCTAAAACGAATTATTATTTGCTTTGCCTCATTCCCTATGGTTATATATATATAAAGCATTAGTTAGCGTGAATTGCGCGGCTAAGATGATTTCGCTCCTATTTCTTGATTCTGGCATATAGTACTGACAAACTGCATGTCATAAGTAGTACTGATATGCAGGCTTTTGACAGTAATTTCATGTGAATTGCACGGCTAAGATGACAATTGATCTTGTTTTGCACGTTCTTGTGTTATGCATTTGCATGTAGACTCGGAGTTGCTCGGCTCACGTAAGCTTTTCTAGCCATGCAAACCGATGCCCAAGTCGGCTTGGGAAACCAGCCTACATGACATTCTATGGGCCGACGTCATTAAACTTACCTGGCGTCGGGTTCAGGGTGATCAGCAATGCTCTGACCCCGGGTGGAGGCCCAACACTGCACTCCGTTGGGTTGAAGCCCGCGACGGGGCCTAATCGGCTTCGCTCGGGCGCGTAGTTTTTGTTAGTGGGGAGGCTTCGAGCTTCCCTTTGAGTCAATAAATGGTAAACAAAGAAGAGGTCATGGCTTCTTCCCTTTCCCACGGCCTGGCTTTTCATTTCATTGCTTTCCACGCATTCTTCTCCCTGCTTCTGTGAGGCCACATGTACCTCCAACAGCAACATCTCACAAGCATTACTATGTACGCAAGTTTGAACAATATGTCGCCAAAATTTAAAATCTACCACGAGCAAGTGATTGGTTTGCCATTACAGTTTCACATTTTACAGCTGAAATCAGAATGGACAATAAAACGCTTCGCTCCCATCGGCTGTGCATTTTCGCTACACACAGTTCCTGTATCAATAGTGTGCATTTTTAGCGCCATGAGCCATCACAGTAGGAATACGGGATGCAATCCTATGCCATAAACGTTGCAAAGCCGCAGGCTCGGATGATTTGCTTCCGGCATTATTTAAGGATGGTGGCGATATAATTTCGGGAGCGTTGGCCAACCTCTTTCGTACTATACTGAATGAGGCGACCGTATCACTTGACGGAATAAGTCGACCATCATTCCCATCTTCACAAATGCATTCGTAATACGTGAGACAACCATCGCGGTATAAGCTTCACTCTAGTCGTGTGTACGCCATTTGCTTCGCTTATCCAGCGTCGTCCTAGCACTTCACGTGAATCGCACACTAGACGTGAACAAGCCGGATTCCGCTCAGGACGAGGTCATATAGATAATATTTTTACGCCAAGGCAATTTCTTGAACAGCGAAATTAAAATCAACACCCCAATATAGCCGTCTTTCTAGACTTCAATGGTGCATTAAACTCGGTGGTCGCAATGCTTTATTCCGTATTCTGTCGAAATTTGTTCTACCCACATTTGTTAATAGTATACGCGCTCTCGACTCGAATACTTCTGGTAGCGTTAGGGTGTACAACGAATTAACGCCCAGTTTTACAACCAGCAGAGGTGTTTGTCAAGGCTGTCCACTTCTTTTCTTAGTAGGGCAGAGTTGGCTGCGAGGTTTGGTTTTGTTTTAAACGTGATAAGGCTAAACCCGCAAGAAAGCCTTATTGCTGATATCGCCTTAACTTAAAGCTGACTTAGACAAAATGGTGTTGAGTAGAGGTTTGGTTTGCCTTACTTATGTGTGTTATCTAGATAAATATACTCATAGCAAATGGGTAGTTTCCCTTTCTCTCTATCTCTCTCGTAAATCTCACCAATAATTTGTGTGCCTAAATTATTATTTTTGTCGTTATTTATAACAATTTTCTTATTTTGTTTCGCTTCGTATTTGTAGTTGTCGACTACGCTTGACTTTCGCGTTGTACCTAGGAAAATACCTCCATATGAACTAGATACTGTTCAAAAGTTACTGATATATTCAATTTTTGTACGAAATATTTAGAAATTCCTAAAACGAATTATTATTTGCTTTGCCTCATTCCCTATGGTTATATATATATAAAGCATTAGTTAGCGTGAATTGCGCGGCTAAGATGATTTCGCTCCTATTTCTTGATTCTGGCATATAGTACTGACAAACTGCATGTCATAAGTAGTACTGATATGCAGGCTTTTGACAGTAATTTCATGTGAATTGCACGGCTAAGATGACAATTGATCTTGTTTTGCACGTTCTTGTGTTATGCATTTGCATGTAGACTCGGAGTTGCTCGGCTCACGTAAGCTTTTCTAGCCATGCAAACCGATGCCCAAGTCGGCTTGGGAAACCAGCCTACATGACATTCTATGGGCCGACGTCATTAAACTTACCTGGCGTCGGGTTCAGGGTGATCAGCAATGCTCTGACCCCGGGTGGAGGCCCAACACTGCACTCCGTTGGGTTGAAGCCCGCGACGGGGCCTA
Organism: Eudiplozoon nipponicum; assembly: GCA_029291075.1. NCBI lineage: Eukaryota > Metazoa > Platyhelminthes > Monogenea > Mazocraeidea > Diplozoidae > Eudiplozoon > Eudiplozoon nipponicum. The sequence goes on from JAQBSW010006039.1 coordinate 40,885, forward strand.
ATCGGCTTCGCTCGGGCGCGTAGTTTTTGTTAGTGGGGAGGCTTCGAGCTTCCCTTTGAGTCAATAAATGGTAAACAAAGAAGAGGTCATGGCTTCTTCCCTTTCCCACGGCCTGGCTTTTCATTTCATTGCTTTCCACGCATTCTTCTCCCTGCTTCTGTGAGGCCACATGTACCTCCAACAGCAACATCTCACAAGCATTACTATGTACGCAAGTTTGAACAATATGTCGCCAAAATTTAAAATCTACCACGAGCAAGTGATTGGTTTGCCATTACAGTTTCACATTTTACAGCTGAAATCAGAATGGACAATAAAACGCTTCGCTCCCATCGGCTGTGCATTTTCGCTACACACAGTTCCTGTATCAATAGTGTGCATTTTTAGCGCCATGAGCCATCACAGTAGGAATACGGGATGCAATCCTATGCCATAAACGTTGCAAAGCCGCAGGCTCGGATGATTTGCTTCCGGCATTATTTAAGGATGGTGGCGATATAATTTCGGGAGCGTTGGCCAACCTCTTTCGTACTATACTGAATGAGGCGACCGTATCACTTGACGGAATAAGTCGACCATCATTCCCATCTTCACAAATGCATTCGTAATACGTGAGACAACCATCGCGGTATAAGCTTCACTCTAGTCGTGTGTACACCATTTGCTTCGCTTATCCAGCGTCGTCCTAGCACTTCACGTGAATCGCACACTAGACGTGAACAAGCCGGATTCCGCTCAGGACGAGGTCATATAGATAATATTTTTACGCCAAGGCAATTTCTTGAACAGCGAAATTAAAATCAACACCCCAATATAGCCGTCTTTCTAGACTTCAATGGTGCATTAAACTCGGTGGTCGCAATGCTTTATTCCGTATTCTGTCGAAATTTGTTCTACCCACATTTGTTAATAGTATACGCGCTCTCGACTCGAATACTTCTGGTAGCGTTAGGGTGTACAACGAATTAACGCCCAGTTTTACAACCAGCAGAGGTGTTTGTCAAGGCTGTCCACTTCTTTTCTTAGTAGGGCAGAGTTGGCTGCGAGGTTTGGTTTTGTTTTAAACGTGATAAGGCTAAACCCGCAAGAAAGCCTTATTGCTGATATCGCCTTAACTTAAAGCTGACTTAGACAAAATGGTGTTGAGTAGAGGTTTGGTTTTCCTTACTTATGTGTGTTATCTAGATAAATATACTCATAGCAAATGGGTAGTTTCCCTTTCTCTCTATCTCTCTCGTAAATCTCACCAATAATTTGTGTGCCTAAATTATTATTTTTGTCGTTATTTATAACAATTTTCTTATTTTGTTTCGCTTCGTATTTGTAGTTGTCGACTACGCTTGACTTTCGCGTTGTACCTAGGAAAATACCTCCATATGAACTAGATACTGTTCAAAAGTTACTGATATATTCAATTTTTGTACGAAATATTTAGAAATTCCTAAAACGAATTATTATTTGCTTTGCCTCATTCCCTATGGTTATATATATATAAAGCATTAGTTAGCGTGAATTGCGCGGCTAAGATGATTTCGCTCCTATTTCTTGATTCTGGCATATAGTACTGACAAACTGCATGTCATAAGTAGTACTGATATGCAGGCTTTTGACAGTAATTTCATGTGAATTGCACGGCTAAGATGACAATTGATCTTGTTTTGCACGTTCTTGTGTTATGCATTTGCATGTAGACTCGGAGTTGCTCGGCTCACGTAAGCTTTTCTAGCCATGCAAACCGATGCCCAAGTCGGCTTGGGAAACCAGCCTACATGACATTCTATGGGCCGACGTCATTAAACTTACCTGGCGTCGGGTTCAGGGTGATCAGCAATGCTCTGACCCCGGGTGGAGGCCCAACACTGCACTCCGTTGGGTTGAAGCCCGCGACGGGGCCTAATCGGCTTCGCTCGGGCGCGTAGTTTTTGTTAGTGGGGAGGCTTCGAGCTTCCCTTTGAGTCAATAAATGGTAAACAAAGAAGAGGTCATGGCTTCTTCCCTTTCCCACGGCCTGGCTTTTCATTTCATTGCTTTCCACGCATTCTTCTCCCTGCTTCTGTGAGGCCACATGTACCTCCAACAGCAACATCTCACAAGCATTACTATGTACGCAAGTTTGAACAATATGTCGCCAAAATTTAAAATCTACCACGAGCAAGTGATTGGTTTGCCATTACAGTTTCACATTTTACAGCTGAAATCAGAATGGACAATAAAACGCTTCGCTCCCATCGGCTGTGCATTTTCGCTACACACAGTTCCTGTATCAATAGTGTGCATTTTTAGCGCCATGAGCCATCACAGTAGGAATACGGGATGCAATCCTATGCCATAAACGTTGCAAAGCCGCAGGCTCGGATGATTTGCTTCCGGCATTATTTAAGGATGGTGGCGATATAATTTCGGGAGCGTTGGCCAACCTCTTTCGTACTATACTGAATGAGGCGACCGTATCACTTGACGGAATAAGTCGACCATCATTCCCATCTTCACAAATGCATTCGTAATACGTGAGACAACCATCGCGGTATAAGCTTCACTCTAGTCGTGTGTACACCATTTGCTTCGCTTATCCAGCGTCGTCCTAGCACTTCACGTGAATCGCACACTAGACGTGAACAAGCCGGATTCCGCTCAGGACGAGGTCATATAGATAATATTTTTACGCCAAGGCAATTTCTTGAACAGCGAAATTAAAATCAACACCCCAATATAGCCGTCTTTCTAGACTTCAATGGTGCATTAAACTCGGTGGTCGCAATGCTTTATTCCGTATTCTGTCGAAATTTGTTCTACCCACATTTGTTAATAGTATACGCGCTCTCGACTCGAATACTTCTGGTAGCGTTAGGGTGTACAACGAATTAACGCCCAGTTTTACAACCAGCAGAGGTGTTTGTCAAGGCTGTCCACTTCTTTTCTTAGTAGGGCAGAGTTGGCTGCGAGGTTTGGTTTTGTTTTAAACGTGATAAGGCTAAACCCGCAAGAAAGCCTTATTGCTGATATCGCCTTAACTTAAAGCTGACTTAGACAAAATGGTGTTGAGTAGAGGTTTGGTTTTCCTTACTTATGTGTGTTATCTAGATAAATATACTCATAGCAAATGGGTAGTTTCCCTTTCTCTCTATCTCTCTCGTAAATCTCACCAATAATTTGTGTGCCTAAATTATTATTTTTGTCGTTATTTATAACAATTTTCTTATTTTGTTTCGCTTCGTATTTGTAGTTGTCGACTACGCTTGACTTTCGCGTTGTACCTAGGAAAATACCTCCATATGAACTAGATACTGTTCAAAAGTTACTGATATATTCAATTTTTGTACGAAATATTTAGAAATTCCTAAAACGAATTATTATTTGCTTTGCCTCATTCCCTATGGTTATATATATATAAAGCATTAGTTAGCGTGAATTGCGCGGCTAAGATGATTTCGCTCCTATTTCTTGATTCTGGCATATAGTACTGACAAACTGCATGTCATAAGTAGTACTGATATGCAGGCTTTTGACAGTAATTTCATGTGAATTGCACGGCTAAGATGACAATTGATCTTGTTTTGCACGTTCTTGTGTTATGCATTTGCATGTAGACTCGGAGTTGCTCGGCTCACGTAAGCTTTTCTAGCCATGCAAACCGATGCCCAAGTCGGCTTGGGAAACCAGCCTACATGACATTCTATGGGCCGACGTCATTAAACTTACCTGGCGTCGGGTTCAGGGTGATCAGCAATGCTCTGACCCCGGGTGGAGGCCCAACACTGCACTCCGTTGGGTTGAAGCCCGCGACGGGGCCTAATCGGCTTCGCTCGGGCGCGTAGTTTTTGTTAGTGGGGAGGCTTCGAGCTTCCCTTTGAGTCAATAAATGGTAAACAAAGAAGAGGTCATGGCTTCTTCCCTTTCCCACGGCCTGGCTTTTCATTTCATTGCTTTCCACGCATTCTTCTCCCTGCTTCTGTGAGGCCACATGTACCTCCAACAGCAACATCTCACAAGCATTACTATGTACGCAAGTTTGAACAATATGTCGCCAAAATTTAAAATCTACCACGAGCAAGTGATTGGTTTGCCATTACAGTTTCACATTTTACAGCTGAAATCAGAATGGACAATAAAACGCTTCGCTCCCATCGGCTGTGCATTTTCGCTACACACAGTTCCTGTATCAATAGTGTGCATTTTTAGCGCCATGAGCCATCACAGTAGGAATACGGGATGCAATCCTATGCCATAAACGTTGCAAAGCCGCAGGCTCGGATGATTTGCTTCCGGCATTATTTAAGGATGGTGGCGATATAATTTCGGGAGCGTTGGCCAACCTCTTTCGTACTATACTGAATGAGGCGACCGTATCACTTGACGGAATAAGTCGACCATCATTCCCATCTTCACAAATGCATTCGTAATACGTGAGACCACCATCGCGGTATAAGCTTCACTCTAGTCGTGTGTACACCATTTGCTTCGCTTATCCAGCGTCGTCCTAGCACTTCACGTGAATCGCACACTAGACGTGAACAAGCCGGATTCCGCTCAGGACGAGGTCATATAGATAATATTTTTACGCCAAGGCAATTTCTTGAACAGCGAAATTAAAATCAACACCCCAATATAGCCGTCTTTCTAGACTTCAATGGTGCATTAAACTCGGTGGTCGCAATGCTTTATTCCGTATTCTGTCGAAATTTGTTCTACCCACATTTGTTAATAGTATACGCGCTCTCGACTCGAATACTTCTGGTAGCGTTAGGGTGTACAACGAATTAACGCCCAGTTTTACAACCAGCAGAGGTGTTTGTCAAGGCTGTCCACTTCTTTTCTTAGTAGGGCAGAGTTGGCTGCGAGGTTTGGTTTTGTTTTAAACGTGATAAGGCTAAACCCGCAAGAAAGCCTTATTGCTGATATCGCCTTAACTTAAAGCTGACTTAGACAAAATGGTGTTGAGTAGAGGTTTGGTTTGCCTTACTTATGTGTGTTATCTAGATAAATATACTCATAGCAAATGGGTAGTTTCCCTTTCTCTCTATCTCTCTCGTAAATCTCACCAATAATTTGTGTGCCTAAATTATTATTTTTGTCGTTATTTATAACAATTTTCTTATTTTGTTTCGCTTCGTATTTGTAGTTGTCGACTACGCTTGACTTTCGCGTTGTACCTAGGAAAATACCTCCATATGAACTAGATACTGTTCAAAAGTTACTGATATATTCAATTTTTGTACGAAATATTTAGAAATTCCTAAAACGAATTATTATTTGCTTTGCCTCATTCCCTATGGTTATATATATATATAAAGCATTAGTTAGCGTGAATTGCGCGGCTAAGATGATTTCGCTCCTATTTCTTGATTCTGGCATATAGTACTGACAAACTGCATGTCATAAGTAGTACTGATATGCAGGCTTTTGACAGTAATTTCATGTGAATTGCACGGCTAAGATGACAATTGATCTTGTTTTGCACGTTCTTGTGTTATGCATTTGCATGTAGACTCGGAGTTGCTCGGCTCACGTAAGCTTTTCTAGCCATGCAAACCGATGCCCAAGTCGGCTTGGGAAACCAGCCTACATGACATTCTATGGGCCGACGTCATTAAACTTACCTGGCGTCGGGTTCAGGGTGATCAGCAATGCTCTGACCCCGGGTGGAGGCCCAACACTGCACTCCGTTGGGTTGAAGCCCGCGACGGGGCCTAATCGGCTTCGCTCGGGCGCGTAGTTTTTGTTAGTGGGGAGGCTTCGAGCTTCCCTTTGAGTCAATAAATGGTAAACAAAGAAGAGGTCATGGCTTCTTCCCTTTCCCACGGCCTGGCTTTTCATTTCATTGCTTTCCACGCATTCTTCTCCCTGCTTCTGTGAGGCCACATGTACCTCCAACAGCAACATCTCACAAGCATTACTATGTACGCAAGTTTGAACAATATGTCGCCAAAATTTAAAATCTACCACGAGCAAGTGATTGGTTTGCCATTACAGTTTCACATTTTACAGCTGAAATCAGAATGGACAATAAAACGCTTCGCTCCCATCGGCTGTGCATTTTCGCTACACACAGTTCCTGTATCAATAGTGTGCATTTTTAGCGCCATGAGCCATCACAGTAGGAATACGGGATGCAATCCTATGCCATAAACGTTGCAAAGCCGCAGGCTCGGATGATTTGCTTCCGGCATTATTTAAGGATGGTGGCGATATAATTTCGGGAGCGTTGGCCAACCTCTTTCGTACTATACTGAATGAGGCGACCGTATCACTTGACGGAATAAGTCGACCATCATTCCCATCTTCACAAATGCATTCGTAATACGTGAGACAACCATCGCGGTATAAGCTTCACTCTAGTCGTGTGTACACCATTTGCTTCGCTTATCCAGCGTCGTCCTAGCACTTCACGTGAATCGCACACTAGACGTGAACAAGCCGGATTCCGCTCAGGACGAGGTCATATAGATAATATTTTTACGCCAAGGCAATTTCTTGAACAGCGAAATTAAAATCAACACCCCAATATAGCCGTCTTTCTAGACTTCAATGGTGCATTAAACTCGGTGGTCGCAATGCTTTATTCCGTATTCTGTCGAAATTTGTTCTACCCACATTTGTTAATAGTATACGCGCTCTCGACTCGAATACTTCTGGTAGCGTTAGGGTGTACAACGAATTAACGCCCAGTTTTACAACCAGCAGAGGTGTTTGTCAAGGCTGTCCACTTCTTTTCTTAGTAGGGCAGAGTTGGCTGCGAGGTTTGGTTTTGTTTTAAACGTGATAAGGCTAAACCCGCAAGAAAGCCTTATTGCTGATATCGCCTTAACTTAAAGCTGACTTAGACAAAATGGTGTTGAGTAGAGGTTTGGTTTTCCTTACTTATGTGTGTTATCTAGATAAATATACTCATAGCAAATGGGTAGTTTCCCTTTCTCTCTATCTCTCTCGTAAATCTCACCAATAATTTGTGTGCCTAAATTATTATTTTTGTCGTTATTTATAACAATTTTCTTATTTTGTTTCGCTTCGTATTTGTAGTTGTCGACTACGCTTGACTTTCGCGTTGTACCTAGGAAAATACCTCCATATGAACTAGATACTGTTCAAAAGTTACTGATATATTCAATTTTTGTACGAAATATTTAGAAATTCCTAAAACGAATTATTATTTGCTTTGCCTCATTCCCTATGGTTATATATATATAAAGCATTAGTTAGCGTGAATTGCGCGGCTAAGATGATTTCGCTCCTATTTCTTGATTCTGGCATATAGTACTGACAAACTGCATGTCATAAGTAGTACTGATATGCAGGCTTTTGACAGTAATTTCATGTGAATTGCACGGCTAAGATGACAATTGATCTTGTTTTGCACGTTCTTGTGTTATGCATTTGCATGTAGACTCGGAGTTGCTCGGCTCACGTAAGCTTTTCTAGCCATGCAAACCGATGCCCAAGTCGGCTTGGGAAACCAGCCTACATGACATTCTATGGGCCGACGTCATTAAACTTACCTGGCGTCGGGTTCAGGGTGATCAGCAATGCTCTGACCCCGGGTGGAGGCCCAACACTGCACTCCGTTGGGTTGAAGCCCGCGACGGGGCCTAATCGGCTTCGCTCGGGCGCGTAGTTTTTGTTAGTGGGGAGGCTTCGAGCTTCCCTTTGAGTCAATAAATGGTAAACAAAGAAGAGGTCATGGCTTCTTCCCTTTCCCACGGCCTGGCTTTTCATTTCATTGCTTTCCACGCATTCTTCTCCCTGCTTCTGTGAGGCCACATGTACCTCCAACAGCAACATCTCACAAGCATTACTATGTACGCAAGTTTGAACAATATGTCGCCAAAATTTAAAATCTACCACGAGCAAGTGATTGGTTTGCCATTACAGTTTCACATTTTACAGCTGAAATCAGAATGGACAATAAAACGCTTCGCTCCCATCGGCTGTGCATTTTCGCTACACACAGTTCCTGTATCAATAGTGTGCATTTTTAGCGCCATGAGCCATCACAGTAGGAATACGGGATGCAATCCTATGCCATAAACGTTGCAAAGCCGCAGGCTCGGATGATTTGCTTCCGGCATTATTTAAGGATGGTGGCGATATAATTTCGGGAGCGTTGGCCAACCTCTTTCGTACTATACTGAATGAGGCGACCGTATCACTTGACGGAATAAGTCGACCATCATTCCCATCTTCACAAATGCATTCGTAATACGTGAGACAACCATCGCGGTATAAGCTTCACTCTAGTCGTGTGTACACCATTTGCTTCGCTTATCCAGCGTCGTCCTAGCACTTCACGTGAATCGCACACTAGACGTGAACAAGCCGGATTCCGCTCAGGACGAGGTCATATAGATAATATTTTTACGCCAAGGCAATTTCTTGAACAGCGAAATTAAAATCAACACCCCAATATAGCCGTCTTTCTAGACTTCAATGGTGCATTAAACTCGGTGGTCGCAATGCTTTATTCCGTATTCTGTCGAAATTTGTTCTACCCACATTTGTTAATAGTATACGCGCTCTCGACTCGAATACTTCTGGTAGCGTTAGGGTGTACAACGAATTAACGCCCAGTTTTACAACCAGCAGAGGTGTTTGTCAAGGCTGTCCACTTCTTTTCTTAGTAGGGCAGAGTTGGCTGCGAGGTTTGGTTTTGTTTTAAACGTGATAAGGCTAAACCCGCAAGAAAGCCTTATTGCTGATATCGCCTTAACTTAAAGCTGACTTAGACAAAATGGTGTTGAGTAGAGGTTTGGTTTTCCTTACTTATGTGTGTTATCTAGATAAATATACTCATAGCAAATGGGTAGTTTCCCTTTCTCTCTATCTCTCTCGTAAATCTCACCAATAATTTGTGTGCCTAAATTATTATTTTTGTCGTTATTTATAACAATTTTCTTATTTTGTTTCGCTTCGTATTTGTAGTTGTCGACTACGCTTGACTTTCGCGTTGTACCTAGGAAAATACCTCCATATGAACTAGATACTGTTCAAAAGTTACTGATATATTCAATTTTTGTACGAAATATTTAGAAATTCCTAAAACGAATTATTATTTGCTTTGCCTCATTCCCTATGGTTATATATATATAAAGCATTAGTTAGCGTGAATTGCGCGGCTAAGATGATTTCGCTCCTATTTCTTGATTCTGGCATATAGTACTGACAAACTGCATGTCATAAGTAGTACTGATATGCAGGCTTTTGACAGTAATTTCATGTGAATTGCACGGCTAAGATGACAATTGATCTTGTTTTGCACGTTCTTGTGTTATGCATTTGCATGTAGACTCGGAGTTGCTCGGCTCACGTAAGCTTTTCTAGCCATGCAAACCGATGCCCAAGTCGGCTTGGGAAACCAGCCTACATGACATTCTATGGGCCGACGTCATTAAACTTACCTGGCGTCGGGTTCAGGGTGATCAGCAATGCTCTGACCCCGGGTGGAGGCCCAACACTGCACTCCGTTGGGTTGAAGCCCGCGACGGGGCCTAATCGGCTTCGCTCGGGCGCGTAGTTTTTGTTAGTGGGGAGGCTTCGAGCTTCCCTTTGAGTCAATAAATGGTAAACAAAGAAGAGGTCATGGCTTCTTCCCTTTCCCACGGCCTGGCTTTTCATTTCATTGCTTTCCACGCATTCTTCTCCCTGCTTCTGTGAGGCCACATGTACCTCCAACAGCAACATCTCACAAGCATTACTATGTACGCAAGTTTGAACAATATGTCGCCAAAATTTAAAATCTACCACGAGCAAGTGATTGGTTTGCCATTACAGTTTCACATTTTACAGCTGAAATCAGAATGGACAATAAAACGCTTCGCTCCCATCGGCTGTGCATTTTCGCTACACACAGTTCCTGTATCAATAGTGTGCATTTTTAGCGCCATGAGCCATCACAGTAGGAATACGGGATGCAATCCTATGCCATAAACGTTGCAAAGCCGCAGGCTCGGATGATTTGCTTCCGGCATTATTTAAGGATGGTGGCGATATAATTTCGGGAGCGTTGGCCAACCTCTTTCGTACTATACTGAATGAGGCGACCGTATCACTTGACGGAATAAGTCGACCATCATTCCCATCTTCACAAATGCATTCGTAATACGTGAGACCACCATCGCGGTATAAGCTTCACTCTAGTCGTGTGTACACCATTTGCTTCGCTTATCCAGCGTCGTCCTAGCACTTCACGTGAATCGCACACTAGACGTGAACAAGCCGGATTCCGCTCAGGACGAGGTCATATAGATAATATTTTTACGCCAAGGCAATTTCTTGAACAGCGAAATTAAAATCAACACCCCAATATAGCCGTCTTTCTAGACTTCAATGGTGCATTAAACTCGGTGGTCGCAATGCTTTATTCCGTATTCTGTCGAAATTTGTTCTACCCACATTTGTTAATAGTATACGCGCTCTCGACTCGAATACTTCTGGTAGCGTTAGGGTGTACAACGAATTAACGCCCAGTTTTACAACCAGCAGAGGTGTTTGTCAAGGCTGTCCACTTCTTTTCTTAGTAGGGCAGAGTTGGCTGCGAGGTTTGGTTTTGTTTTAAACGTGATAAGGCTAAACCCGCAAGAAAGCCTTATTGCTGATATCGCCTTAACTTAAAGCTGACTTAGACAAAATGGTGTTGAGTAGAGGTTTGGTTTTCCTTACTTATGTGTGTTATCTAGATAAATATACTCATAGCAAATGGGTAGTTTCCCTTTCTCTCTATCTCTCTCGTAAATCTCACCAATAATTTGTGTGCCTAAATTATTATTTTTGTCGTTATTTATAACAATTTTCTTATTTTGTTTCGCTTCGTATTTGTAGTTGTCGACTACGCTTGACTTTCGCGTTGTACCTAGGAAAATACCTCCATATGAACTAGATACTGTTCAAAAGTTACTGATATATTCAATTTTTGTACGAAATATTTAGAAATTCCTAAAACGAATTATTATTTGCTTTGCCTCATTCCCTATGGTTATATATATATAAAGCATTAGTTAGCGTGAATTGCGCGGCTAAGATGATTTCGCTCCTATTTCTTGATTCTGGCATATAGTACT